>DVQM01000615.1:0-15847 GCA_018231645.1 Heliconius ricini
ATATATATATATATATATATAGAGATTGATTTTATTTAAATAGCTGATATAACGTAACCTTTTATCAATTCATCGACATTAATAAATTACATTGTGACTCCAAGAGAACGAGAACGTTTTTAATTAAAATCTTAAACTTATTTAATCGCGTTTTTACAATCCACTGTGGAATTTTAATACTTATTCCTTGTCCTACAAAAGAACCTTGCAATTTGGATGTAAGAAGAATGTGTAACATTTATTTATATTTCAACTTTTGAAATTATATAAATACCTTGTTTTATTACTACACCCACTCAATTTGTTCAATAATTAAAATTACAAGTGTTTAAGTCGAAATAAACTAACCTATTTCTTCGAAATATGTATATATATATAATTGTATGTGTCATTTTTAACTACTTTCCGCGTCCCTTAACTTCCCGTCCGTTTTTTGATACCAAAGTACTACGAATGAAAATCGAACTCAGAATCGTTCCGCATACAGTCAGACTCTGTGCCGCTGCACATTTTTCCAGAAAATTCTCCCTTCCTAGCAATTATTTAGTACATTTTAGTTAAATAACAATTGCATACCTACAGTTATTAATATGCATGAATTAATATGCATTAATATGCATTTTTTTTGAGAACTTTCAAGGTTTTTCAGTCATCATTGATTTGTAATTGTTGTAAGCTAAAAATAACATGTACAATTTTGGATCAGAAATTGTAAAAAACAAAACAAGATTTTTAACTAGTCTTTTGGACTCTGTACTATAAATGTGACAAATTCCTTTTTAATGTAGGAAGAATGTGAGAAGATAAAAAAAAATTATATATCATAGAAGGGTAGTTAAAGGGGGCTTGGTATGTAGTGTTAAGACAACCGATTCCCTTTCTTCACTTTCCGCCGAATTTTGGAGGCTGCGTGTTAAATTGCGGAAATCAAGGCTGGTTACCAGAGCGAAGAAATTAAGTTTTATTTACTCAAGTGGGTATCGAACCTACAACCTGTCACGTTTACAGACTCTCTTTTAAGCTCAAAGGTGGTAAATATAATTACAGTATTACGTAAGCGCCATGCGACTTCCAGCCGCTGACTGCAAGACTTGCATACTAAACTTAGTAAAAACATATTGAGAATCAATAACCTATAAATATAATAGAGATAAAGAGGAGCAGTATTAAAAAAATATTAGAATACTTGTATGGACTTATTGTAAAGAGGTCGTCGTTTGACTGTAATTGCGGCCGTTGTGGGGTCGATTTCCACTTGGATGATGACTTTTTTACTTCGGATAACAAAATGCGTGCCTTTTCGTTCCGCCACTCACGCAGCGTCACTTCTTAATATCAGTTAGGATACAGAGTGAAGCTTTTTTATATTGACTTAATTTTGATTTAATAATTTGAATATTTGAAAAATATAAAAATGTAGAGATAATATCATTTGACTTTCTTGAACGATATCTTTGCCATTATATTATTTTGGATCACAAAGTTATAACTTTCATATTGTAAAGGGAAACTGTTTATGTTCTCACCAGCTCTTTGCAGCAGAAGTATCCATTTGGCAAGTGCTTGCCAAAGTATATTCCTACAAAAGAAAATTTAATTGGATATATCAAATTAATATCATTAATTCATTCAAATTTTATAATTTAAAGTAAATTGTTAGGATTTACTATTACAGTTTCATCAATAAAAAAAAATTAAATGACGGAGAAACACAACATTTTATCTGTTCAGTTTTTAAAAAAGCGATGTAAAACCTTCAGAAAAATAAAATTAACAACAATGTATGAACTACATATATTCTGTGAAAGCAAAATGTATTTTTGTTCAGATAACTTTATTGTAAAATGGCCTAAAATTCTTTAATTCCACCGTAAACATACTCGAACATTCTTAACATGATATGACTAATGAATAATTATTTCATATCTTTACCCATTTTTAAAGGTAGCATTTTTTTACTTCATGCTGTATTTCGTATGTGACTACTAAGTAAACAGTAAACAAAGCCTTAAGACATGTTCCAAGTCAATTTAAGAGACATTACGTGTTTAAGCGGCAGAACCTAGCGCCGAGTTTTATCTTTTTACTAAAGCGAGAAAAAAAAATTAATATAAATCCACTGCATCCTGACAACTTCCATCAAAACTATTTTTTTTGTTTAAGTATAGTAAAATTTCAATAAATTTTACAATATTTAATCATTACAACAAAATGTTACATGTGATGCAATTTTTTTTCTGAATTAAAAAAATAAGAAGCATATATTTATAATTACTAAAACGCCACTAACTACTATTTCCTATACACTAAAAATAGTACGATCAGTGCCTTATTGAATTAATTTAATAATATAAATTTCTAATCCAATATTAAATTTAAATTAACTATCACATTTGCACGTTTATTAAACTCGAAGACACAGTGAACGAAAGAGATATCATATTTAAATCGTATAAAGAGTGAAAGAGACAAGACATAAGCATGTGTGCGTGGAAAGCAGTTTTCTGCCGAGGAAAAAGGAAATGTCTAGTGCCTCCTACACTCTAATGGCTGCTTGGTTGTAGGGTGACAAGCTTCGTGTTTCACCTCATTTCCTGGTGTAAAAATACTTTAAGTTGTATATAAATAAATTGGCTTAACGATTCACAATATCAATATTGATAAATATGTCAGCTCGTACGTATCCACTAGGAATGATTTGTTGGAACGGCTGTAACTTTTATATTAATATAACGAAAACAATTTAAATATACGTGTATGTATGAAGTTTTAAATAATTAATGCTAATGGTACAGTATTTTATTTATCATTTCTTAAATAAAATACTATACCATTTTTAATGCCTAAATTATATGAATTCTAAAAGGTTTTAAAAATTATGAAGCGAACGATTAAGGACCCAATTTATAACTAATATTAATTTCGCACCTTTGTAATGGCGCAGGTGATACCCATATGCGCTGCACTGGGCCAGTCGATCTTGTTTTAAGGCAATCGGACATATGCTGTATTTATTTTTTAGGCTTACTATTTTTCATCGGGACGTCTCAGTCGCTACGAAATATGTGCGGTCATGGTAACCCTTTCAATTACAGCATTCGGAAAAGTGTTTTCTAATGTTGTGTCCACTCGCCGCGAGATGGCGGCCACGGAAGGCGCTTTCATCATATAAACCTGCGCCCGCGCCGCAGCGCGCACAGCCTGGCAAGTCGCACGCGCGGACAGACCATTGTGTTGAAACAAATAATCCTTACATCGCGACTTGTGCACGGAACGAACTTTTGTGTAAAAACTGTGCTACGCAATGGATATAGTTACTCTTGACCCGACAGGACTATATTAGAGATTCTATCAAAATGGATGTACTGACACTCGATCCCACCGGCCAGTATTAACTTCCGATGGCCGACAAGAGTTTGGACCCGACCGGTGTGTATTGAATTTTCTTATTAGAATCTTTTACAAAATGGATGTTAACGTACTGGATCCTACTGGGCAATATTAAGAATCAAAAATGATCGGGCTCGACCCCACTGAAATCTACTAAACCTTTCCACCTTCTATGAGGCAATATGTGCTGTGGCAGACGGAGAATCTTGACTGGCACGCGCCCGGAAGAAACATCTTCTTGCAGAAAACGGAGGCCGTCTAACAAAACATGATTGACAAGCAAATAATCACAACAGCTGTAAATAGTTTGAGTAAAATGAAGGGAGGCGTATTCACAAGGTCATCGGGTGGAAATCAGCTGACTTGCGCGCCGCGTGCTATCCGGAAATGCAGACATATAGGAAAAATACTCTGTTCAGAAAATTCAACACCCAAAAATGACTATAGAAGATCTTCTTTGTATTGAAGTAAGTATTCTTATTTTGTCTTCTTCCTCGAATCGGTGCAGTCCCTGAATTTTAAGTTGGTTTGTTTAAAGTTTCTGACAAATCATTGCTATTTATACTTCAATATGCACTTTATTTCCATGAAGGAGAGTTTTATGCATGAATGATTGTATTATTAAAAACTTTTTGGATTGCATGTTTTTTCTGGTAAAATATTATCGTTTATTACCATTAAAGACAAGTTAGGTCTTTGTCCTTCGGTTTTAAGTAATTTCAAGTAAAGTGATATAATAGTAATAAAATGACTTATTAGAGTGGTTTCGTTGCTACCATTTTATTTATTTTATAATTTTATCAATGTGGTGGGGGGTTTCTGCTCTCTGCCCGAATTTTGGCCAGTATCGCAATTTTTATAGCACCGACCGCGGGTTCGTTGACCGGACATATTTTATTTCATCGCGCGCTTCCACGTACACACACAAACTGTACACACACATACAAGTAGATGAAAGCACGCACACTATCACAGCAGATCTCCGCATGTTTGCGTCCAGTTTCGCAAAAACATTGCATCGCACTCATTTGTATTATGAATGTTCTCGTTTAATTCATAACAATTAATTGCTATTGTTGCATATATAACTAGTTCAGATAAAGGCGGAGTTGATAACCGACGGTAGCCTAATAATATCTCAGCAGTGACAGTTTTTAAAGTTACCCTTTGAATATAATTATATTATTTTACATACAAACCAACGTATGTCGTCCATTTTGTTGGAACTTGGCCAGTGTCATAATATTTCCAGATTATTAAAACGCGTAATGCGTCTGTGTTTGCCGAAATATCCAGTTCAACAACCCGGCGAACGGCCGATCGGGAGTTCAAAATAGACGCGAGCGCGGTCCGATGCTTCGGCGACACTCGAAAATGCTCATCACCGCACCTTTATTCCCGCCTTTATTAGACCACAGATTACGAATCAATTTAAATAAAATCAACAGATTATTACAGCCAACAATTAAATATATTTTACGTAATTAAGGGTCGTCGTTTCAGTTTTGGGTATATTTTTTTCTTATGGCGGTGAATCAGTGTTTTAACTTTATTTTGCACATGAGGAGATTACACGATGATTTTGACGTTGAACCTCCTTGACCTCGGTTCACTGCAGCGTGGCCTGTTTTTGGGTTGCGTCATCATAGGTCACTACCTCCCTAGCCATATTTTTTTGCTCATAAACTTATGCTCCGCACGTGGCCGTCTTCCTTTGTTAGATAATTTAAACTCATACCAGCTATTTTGGTAACTTAATATGGTTAAGACGAGTTGTGTCGTAACTTAATGTGGCGTAATTTGATTGTGATAACCTGAGCTAAGCGACGATACGTTTTATCTCTACTTACATTGTTTTATGTAACATTGTTGGAGTTGTTTCTATGGAAATGTCTATCTTTTATCAAATCAGAGTATTGTTTCAGTAGGTACTCTTGTATTAAACAAAAAGAAGACTAACAAGTTTTGCACATGTTTGATTAAATTTTCTAATAACACTTCTTGTGTAAGGTAGTTTTTTATGCTCCTGGAACTTATTATTGAGTTGGAAAATAGATCCAAATAACATATCAGTCTATTGAGTAACTCGTTTTAATGATTCTCTGAACAGTATTAATCCCAAATGATATTGTGGTGACGTCATCGTGGTTAGTGTCATGCAAATAGTGCATTAATGCAATGTTGACATTGCATTCTACTTTCTATCCTCGCCTAAGGTCGTTAATCTTGTTTTAATATTCTCTTAACTGTTTGCCAAAATTTCAATGAAATATTATATACCGGACGTGTGGTGTGGTTAATTATTTACGCGGTTTAAAGTCCTATAAGATCTATTGTTCTTAAATATTTGTAATTGTAATACAAAAAAAAATAAAAAAAATATCAATATAACACATACATATATTTCATTTATATTTACATATTTTTTAACATTTCATTGTAAGCCTAAAGGTGGTCGTAAATCGCCATTTGTTCGCTATGCAAAGCAAGTATTTCTAAAAATATATTAAAATGCATGTAACAATATAATCGTTCGCCGCCATTTTTTTTTATACATACAAAAAGTTCATGAATTGATGTTGAAAATATGCATTTTTTGCGATGCAAAGTACATGTCGCGTACAAAGGTGCAATACAAGGTCGGGGAGCAGGTGGCGGCTCTAATTAAAGGTAAATGTTTAAATAATTAAATGAAGTACTAGTGAGTAGGTATTGTACGGGCAGGTGCCTTTTTACTTATGCAAGAATAAAATCATTATTTACGTACCAAATTACGTGCATTAATCGACGCTGCGGTACGAGAGGCTCATATATATTACTGGATTGCAATAGTTTTTGACAGCCCTATTCGGATTTAATGATAAAAAAATACTATTTAGATCACATATCTTATCAATCTAAATAATTCGTGGTTTGCGTATAATTTTTTAACATTGATAATATTGGCATATTAAACCATTCCTCCTAATGTTTTTTTTTTTACTATAGACTTGTGTTGTCGCGCTTCTTTTTAATAAATTAAGGGTAAAGTACGAAATATTTCTCTAAAACATCCTGAAATCAGTTGCATTCACTGACCACGACCTAAATCAATAAACAGCCTTGATAGGACACCAAGTAGATCGTTTTCGTTTCATTATAATCATGAACAAGTCGTGACCTAGCATGTTTATTTCACGATATTACCTATGAAATATGTATAGAGATAGAATCTTTCGACAAAATATTTTAAGGAGTCAACAAACCCTGGTCAAGGAACTGGTTCTTTTATTAGTTTGAACTCAAATATTTTATTTGACTATTCTAATGTAATATCGAATCGTCGATGACTGTTTCTGAGTTTAATAACATCCAAATTATGTTTTGTTTTTTATTGCGATGATTTAATTTACCTATATGGTTGTCTTTATCTGTTTGATTTTGAGGAAAATATTGCTATTTCTATCATTAGAACAATTTTTAATTGGAAGATTTTGTTGTTTTATTTAGCGGCCAGTCGTGGCGCAGGGCACAAGCGTGTAGCTGTAAACGCAATAGGTTATGGGTTTTATTTCCCACTCGAAGAAATTAAATATTTAATATTCCATTTTTTCACTTTGGTGTCGAGGCAAAGCACGGCATTGAGTTCCACCACTCTACATGCAACGCCTTCAAAACTCTGCGGATAGTGGGGAGCTGTCTTTTAACACTGGGGGCTTTATTTGCTTGCGGAATACAACATGAACCTGGTTTTTGTAATACGATAAATATATGTTGTATTTATTGGATCCGAGTTATTATATTGGATGCGGTGCATACCTTATATAATGAAGGTCTTGTGATAATGATACCATTGAAAAAATTCCAACTCAATCAAGTTTAAAATTTTCAATATCAATATCAAGTTTTTAAAATACCTCTCAGTCGCCACCCTGAACTACTCTATCTTACTTTTAACTTACACGATTTCACATGTAATACTTAAAATAAAAATTTAAATTATCATAAATATTCTTGCGTTACTATAAAAGGTATTATATGTGCAAGAATTACGTTAAAGCAATGTCAATATCGATATAAAACACCAACTCGATAAATATAATGAACTCGCATTTCGTACATTTTAATCGATATAATTAATGCCAATTTTCGTCCTTTTACCAATTGCATTGCAGATGCATAAAGATTAAGAAATCAAGTTGCAACACTCGAGACATCAAAGGCCGAGTGCAATGTGGGTCAGACTTTAGACCCAGACTTAGCATTACATATCAACCTTGCCGAAGTTTAGTTTCATAAGTCCTTTCATAATAGTTGCCGTAATAGCGGGTCAGCGTCAGCTCTGTGGCTACCGTGTATTTACATTTTAATTATCGATATCGCCTCAATACCAAGATGGCGTTAAAAAGCCTTGACTTTAAATATTTTTAGTCGCGCAAAAACTCTGATTTCGGTAATTACAAGTTATAAAATATAAATATTAAATAACACTGTTCTACATAAATAATTAACCCTCGTTTGACATTGGTTAGTTTAGTAGATACTAGTATTAAGGCTAAACATGAATTAGGAGTTAATATATTTAATTATTTCATTTTTAATAATTATGTAAAATATGCTGTTACATTATAAAATACGTTTATATTCTTGAGTAATTAATTTCATAATTTTAGAGCTTCCTATGCTATGTTATTAATATGAATTTTAAATTTATCTTTGCTGCAGATGTGATCGGATATTTTATCACTGTCATGTTTTTTTAATTGCTATATAATAATTTTTACTTTATCTATGCAATCGCTGATAGAATAACGTTTTACCCTGATCATAATTTTAGATGTTTTATGGAATTTAATACATCATTATTATTGAAAACTTACCATTATTAAAAATAACATTATTAAACCATTCATAAACACTTTGCGGTTTGTCGTTTCTGTTAACGAGACGAATATCTGTTTCCGCATTTAAAATAAAACTCTAAATTGTTTTTTTTTAATAACTTTTTACATAAGTCAAACAATATTGAAAAATTCATATAATTATAAAATATTTAAAAGACAATTTGACATATATTATTTTATTTATCGTCTGACCCTACCCCTGTCTAGTATCTAAGCAATGTTTTTCTGTCGGTATTCGTCATCTATCAAGTCATTGACACTACTGCACCAACGATACGGGAGATGAAGCAAGGCGGTTCAATAAACTCTGCATAAACCTAATCAGAGTAATTCACGAAGATTATACGAAGAAAATACCTATCTATGTTTTGTATTAAAATATTTAAAATATTTACTTTACATTCTTCATTTCTGTTATATTATAATCATTTAAATAATCAATTATATTAGCAACTAAACACCAGACAGCTATTCTAAATACGAATCTAGACTTTTTTTAGTGATTTTATAATTGTAGCTGACGTCAAACTGCGTTCAGCCTAACGCTCTAGTTTTAATCGATAATATTAGTAGTACTTTACAAGCATTATGCACAACCGCTATAAAGAAAATTAGTTCAGCATACAAAATAGCTAATTCTTTAAGAAACAAAATTTAGCGCTCAGATATGGTAATGTAATATGAAAACTAAGCTGGCCTAGCCTTAACTAACCTTATCAGTATCGTATATAATGTCACTTCCATCCGCTTATGCCGGCCTAGTACTTGAAACATAGCGACGGCTCACGAAGAAAATAGACGTACACAGATGTAAAATACACATAGAAGTGCGGAACTCTCGCAGTACGATCGACGAATTGTGGCCATTTTGAAGCAAGGCTGTCTGAACCTTTATGAATTGCTTACCCGGGAAAACAATATTGAAAAGTAAAAATAATCCTAGTACCAAATCTGCGTCTCCATGTATGCTTAGTTCAGAGTGGCCACGACTCGCCGACGGTACTGTAATTCGGGTGTTTGCACGTGTATGGCAGAGCGTGTCTGTACACCGCGTGTTAACGTTTCCGCATAACGCAAACACGTCAAGCGTGCTGGGATCGTCAACCTTACGAATTAGAAAAAACGTCGTTTTACACCTCCTATCCTATTTATCTACCCATCGGCCATGTTAAGCTTAATCGAGAATATAATTTACTATTATTTTGTTGTTTAATTGCTTTTTATATATAATTAAAAAAATATACTACAATTTTCATTTAATATCTGCCTTCATTTAGCCCCAAAGTTGATAAATATTATGATATTCAGATATATATGTATAAGTTATAAGCATAAATTGATAAATTAAACCCATCTTCGAGTTAAGAGATCAAATAATTACACAGAGAAATCGAGCCTATCTTAGTTACAATCACCACTAAAGCAATATGGCAATAAAATGATAATTATTATTGATGATTTCAAAAAAAAAACTATAATTAAAGAAAATTTTTAATTATAAATAAATAGATAAATATTAAACCTTATCAAACCTATTTATATACCTACATAGAAATATATTGTCACAAAAACTTGATGGTAAATGGAATGCGTTAAAATGTCGTCAGCTCCGATTGTATTACACTACGTTACGAGTGTGAGTACTAAAGTATAAACACACACTGTATAATGGTTACGTCACAAGCCAGCCTCTTGGCAATATCTGCGAGCCTGGTACCTCGTCTCCCCGTAATAAGCTGAGATAACTCGCTTTTCTTGATCTTAAGGAACGGGCATTATTTATTTATTAACTTCCGCGTATCTTTTCGCGTTCGACGTTTGAAAATAGAAAGATGTATTATTTATTTATAGTCATAATAGACTTAATTACATTTTATCATAAACAAAAGATAATAAATTAATACTTTTTTTTACTTTAAGCTATGGGGACATTTAGTAAATAAATATCTACGAATTAATCATAAAAAAATTCCCTAATTAATGAATTACACTAATTATAAAAAAATCTCTGTGTGGAGAAAATTTTATCTCATCAGATTTGAACTTTCACTATACTACTACTGTAACAATTCATTTCCATTATAGAACTAAAATTGAACCTAATAATAATATTAAGCTTCATATTAATAATGCGTTAGTTTTAAATAAATTCAAACGACAACACTCTTAAACTTGTATTGCGAAGAATCAAAAGAACTCCTCATTATATCTGTTCTCCTGGTACACAGTGTTCTAGTTGAAGATCCAACCGATCGTAAGACAGAGCGAGATGAGATGGTAATTTTTTAAATAATGAATTCGATATCAAATTGGAATTTCTTTTTTTATATGGCGAGAATATCAATTTTTTAGATTTCTTTTTTAATTTAGAAGTGGCACATAGCGCCATCTATTGTACACTAGGTTAAACTTAAAAAAAATTAAAGACGGTAGACTAAGTTATTTTGTGAGAAACAAGCTTATTTTTCGTACACAAAGATCTAAAGAATTAAATTAATTAAATTCTTAATAAATATATTTATTTAAGAGGTTCTGCTAGTTAACCTATATATTTGTCAATTTATTTATATATTTGTTTTATCGAACAGGTGTATGCCTGCTAATCCAAGGATGACCAGGGACCGGTGCACAGTAGGTTGTGCATCTGGTTTCTAGACATGACGACATGTTCATAAAACTTTTATAATTGAAATTTACTTCAAGCTGTATATTATCATTAATTATTATTAATTGCTAGTTATCTTCATCTTCACTTACCACATAAAACAAACTTTACAAATGAAAAAAAGCACAGCATTACTTTCAGGACAGATAATTAATTTAACTTAATAACACTCGCAAGTAACTCGATAGTTAATCGATTTCAATTCCGATACCTAAACAACTAGCAGCAGACAAACAATATTTTACATCGTTAAAGTGCGATTAAAGTATTATAAGCACAATGTTTACAGATCATTATAGAAAAAGCAACTTATGTAATGTATACGTAACAACACTTCCTTTACACATAACTTAAATGCAGTCTTTATGTCATCATCTGAGCTTGCTTCCCATAATATAGAGACGGCGTTTTTTTTAATTACTCTAAGTAATTTCATGACATCCTAAAAGGAACCGCCTTTCGAACAATAGCTACGGCCGAGGTCTATCTAGAAACAATTAAGTTGCGCAAACAGAAAAAGATTTTTGTTTTAAACAAACGAACTACTTTTTTGCAATTTTAATGGTAAAAAGTGATTGCAAAAAATGACTATGAAGTAATAAAATGTACCCCATACGCAATAGAGCTGAGATAACTTTTAACACTGCACTATTATTTGGTGAATATTGTTGTTTTTTGTTTCGTTATTGTTTAACATTTGCAAAGACTTGCCGACACAATGCAATGCAACAAATTCACACAATGTTTCTTCAATTTGCGTATCTAAAGATGCAATTTTTATTATATATAAAAAAAACTTATCTTAAACTTTTAGCATGCTTGTTATTTCCGTAGGTCAAATTATTTTTATTATATCATCTATAAATATATTTTTGTGACGCACATGCGTTTTAAATATCTTAATTATACCAAGTTTATTAAAAACATAAATTATAGACCATAAAACATTATAATTTACAATATGAAAAGCATGAGGCCTATTAAATATCAATAAAATTACATTAAATAAAAAAATGTAAATATAGTACGTTAAGGCTTTAAGAGTCAATAAAAGCGCTGGCCACCTGACATATTGACCAATGAAACTTGCCGTAAGTTTTTTAGGCGTGTAATATGAAGAATATGATATTGACGAGGCTGTTTGCTCATATACTTACATATGTATTGTTAATTGATAAAACCTATAATTGCAGTTTTTATTTTTGATGTTTTTCGTTATTGCCTGATTGTAAAGAGTGGGTTGCACTGTAATTTAGATAATGGCTATTTAATTTTCCTAAGTTTAATAAGATAGAGCACAGCGTTAAGTTCCGCCAACCAGTATGGGATCTGTAAAATCGAACGACCGAGAAATCGTTTTAACAAATTGTCTTAGGCATTGTAGAATGCGGGAAAGGCGACTTTATATAAATGAAATATTCCTTGATACATACACTTTATTCGTGTCGTGATAGTTTTAGTTATTAAATATTAATTCATATATTAATTGTATTTTCTTCTCTTTTCAGATATACTCCTACTGCTTCAAGCATACTTTTCACCAACGCTTTCGATGGCCCTTCAATGTTTATCAATACTCACTAGATATAAGACATACTTGACTGAATAAACGTTTTTTCGAGAACTTACATATCTTTCATGCATTTGTATTTTATATAAATTATTTTATTTAATCCTTAAGATAAGTTGATGCAACTTTATCGGCACTTTTAAAATGGATTGCACTAGAGTTAGAGGTATATGTTTTTTTTAATTGGTAATAGGTATAGGATAGTTATAATTTACAGATTATAAAGCTCGCAATCTTTTTTGTGTCAATAAAGTGGCATCGAAACGTAGATAAATAAGAAGAATTAAAGACAAGCAAAAAGAGGCAAAGGATTTTTTGAATGGTTTTCTTCTTGTGACTGTATATTTTATGAGAAACCTTCAAAATTTACCGCATACATAAATATTTTTTTTTTTATATTATGTAGTTATTTAGGTAAATGTTTAGATTTCTGCTAATAACTTTCCGCATAATTCGAGTTACCAATTTGATTTTGCTTGAAAAAAATGTAAATAAAGTATTGCTTACTTCTGCTTTTGTTTTTATTTTTTATTTTAATTTAATATATGTTTAATTGATAAGACTGTGTCTAGCTGTCTTTTCACATTTTGATTCAGTGTTGCCATTTAAGACTGAATAAAAATTTAATTAGTTTTATTGGAAGGATAACTATCGCCCTTTTTATTAAAAAAGCCCAGAAAGGATCCCACCCTAGTGTATAATAATATATGTTTGTAATAAACTATCAGATAGATTAAGATAATAATAATAAAGATGTTCTCTATTAATTTGAAAAATATTTTTTATCCACCCAAATGATAATCTCCTTTCCTTTTTTCATTTTATTATCTTCACGCTATATCCTGCACATAGGAAGAATAGAAAAAAGAAAGGAAAAATAGAAGAAACATAGGAATCTAGTGTTAAGAAATTTCGTTTTCCATTTTCCGCCAAAGTCCTTAAGCATTGCGCTTTGAATGGCGGAAATCTACGTCGCGCTTTGGCTCGTTATCAGAGGAAGAAATGAAAATAAACAAAAATGAATGGGAATTTGTTCCACATACGTCACAATCGTAGGCTTGTGCTCCTTCGCCACGATGGTATCCCTCTGCCACGACGTAACTTAAATTCTGTCCGGACTTAAATTTTCAATTCTTTCCAAATCTATTACAATTATTATTTATAAATAAAAAGTAGTTTTCTATTATTAAATAATTTTTAAAATATGCCATTTAACAACATAAAAAAAACTTGTTAATTTCTCTTCATATGTATAAGTATTAATTATATTTCTGTAATTGAATATGACAGACAGATTATGCTTGAAAATAAAGATATAATAGTACTATATACTGGCCTCATTAATAAAAAAAAAATATTTTTATAAAGTACAAGATTTTATTAGATGATCTTCCCTAGTATATTACAAAAATATAGTTAACAAGTTCGATAAGAGGCCAGTCGTGGCGCAGATTAGCCTGTGATTGTAAACACGACAAGTTGTAGATTCGATTCCTATTCAAGGAAATGAAGTATTTAATATTTTTATTATTTCGCTCTGTTGTCGAGGCACAAAGCGTGCCACTCAACACACAGTGCCTTCTAGAATTAGGCAGAAAGTGGCCAGCGAAGTGTCTTAATATTAGACACCCTCTGCCTACCCTGATGCATACAGGATACAAAAAAAATGGACGTTTTATTAAGCCTAAGACGATTTTATATATTAAAGCATAGACAAAATAAATATTGAATAAACTACGGCCCACATTTTTATTTTCCAATTATGATAATTACTAAGAAATGTAGACCAAAACATTATTTATATTTATATTTTTCAAAAAATATATGCAAAGTAGATCGATGTATCAACAGTAGTGATAAAACCCACAACCGTCACATTACAGTCAAACATTATTCAACTGCGCCACCACAGTTTCAGTTTTAAACTGAGGCTGTGTATGTTACAAATGTTAAATCTTCACTAAAACATTACTACCTTATCTTAGTAAATTGCTTATAGCTCTAAAGCTACTAATCTCATTTTCATAAAACGAAGCTTATAAGCAAAGCAATGAACAAGGTGTTCGGTTATAAAAACAGCGCTCAAATCGGCTCATTCAGAAGCTGCGGTGCCACAACGAGACACAGACATAATGTGTCAAACTAATAACACTCTTTTTATTGGGTCGGGTGTTAAGACGTAACAAGTAACATAAAAACATACAAATAAAAAATATTTCAACGTTTTTTTAATTATTAGTCTCAATAGCACGAATTGTTAACTATACAGGTATTTTATAATTATCATAAAGCTCTAGGTCTCTCATAATAGCCGAATATTTTATAGCTACACAGTACTTAAGTTTTTAACGACCTTAAATACTCGCCTAAAAGCTGCTTGAAGTGACATTGAATTAATTATAATAATATAATATGCATTATATTTAAAGATACAGTAACATATATCCATATACTGAAACTTCATACTTTTCTCCCGCAGGATATTGCGTATAAAGAAAAATACTTTTTTTTAGAAAACGTATAAAAATGTATACTGTTCAAGTAAGCGGTTTCCAAGAGACGCGAATTCAAATCCCGCTAAGTTCAAATGTTTATACGTTATCTAATAGAGTTAAATACATCTAATTATCCGTATATATATCCATATACAGTCTATCAATTCCGTTCTCCAGTGTAAATCTTAATACTATAAAGGTCCTTACCGTTACCACCTACATTCCGAGCCTATATGGCGTAATCGCTTACGTATAGATTTAATAAGATATTACCGAAGTACTAACATTTGATGTATCGGCTAGCGGTATCTATGTAAGCTAGCCTATGTAGGGCTCGGGGCCCGTTAAACATTTCTAGTGATGCACATCAATCACTATATCGATATATCGTTTCTTGTCATAAAACATTTTTTATTGTTTTTATATGTATGTATGTATCATACATACATTACTTAATAAAATTGTATCGAATGCCATGAATATCAATACTTGATCACCTTTCAAATGTGAAAAGAATGCAAGGTTTTATCTGTTTACATAGCAACCGCAAACTTTATCGCTTACACAATGTCAAAACTCACCGAAAAAGGAAAAGCAGCACCACCTGTTTAAAAATAAATAGGCCGTCATAGGCTACGTCGTAATACATCTGGATAAGAAAATACTTGCTGCTGAGTATTATCGATGGGAAAAAAGATGAAATTAATATATTTCGAAACTATAAGATACTCCAGGTGTTCTGAGCATCTGTTGTAAGGTTAAATTAACACGAAAACTGTTCTATCTCCTTATGTCAATTCTTTAAAAATATTAATTTACTATATATATATATATATATATATAT
>DVQM01000616.1:0-15844 GCA_018231645.1 Heliconius ricini
GATAACATTGACGCATTAGAAAAACAATTAGCTGACTTGCAAGTGGCTAAAGATTTACATTCATCTGGAAAAATAAAAAAAATACCACCAGCTGTACCACCCAAAAAGAAAGCCCAACCTCAAGTTCCTCACAGTGCTGTCGTTACCGCCGTGCGCGAGCCTTCCTATTCTGCGAAGATAACTCCGTTACAAAATCTGTCTAACAATGTTGCGCCTCCGCCGCCGCCGCCTCCGCCAACCTATAGTAACGTCGAACGACAACCGAACAATATAAATACTATGCATAAAGATTACGCCAATGTAACACAACTGTCACTTGCAAACCATTCCTTTCGCCATAATGTTGTGCCTTCTAAAAGCTTTAATACTGTATATAGCAATGTTTATCATAACAGTAGTGTACCACCTCCGCCTCCACCTCCTCCTCCTTTAAACCTTAATCCTTCCAAAACATTTGACCCAAATCAAAATAATGAAGAATATCTTCCTCCACCATCTCCTGTCAGTTCTAATTATAGTGAACTCATGAGAGCCACTGCTAATATAAATTTCAATAATGAAAGACCTTCCTACCCAGCTATATATCAAAATGAATACCCTGAATATGGTGGTTCACAAGCCTCCAATTATGAATCACTTTATGAACCAATTAATCTGCACACAGTATCAAATTCAGGACAACCCAATAATAACCAATCATATAAAAGCCTGAGGCCATTGGGAAGATCTCCTCTTCCAAAAGAAGAAGAGGTAGACGCTTTAACTAACATGTTAGTTCAGTCCATATCAGAAAGTCAAGATTTAGATATTCTAGGCACATGTGTAAAATGTGAACAAAAAGTACTTGAAGAGAGTTCAGGTTGTACTGCTATGGGCAATATGTACCATGTACAATGCTTTCGATGCCATAGATGCAATACAAATTTACAAGGGAAACCATTCTATGCTGTTGAAGGAAATCCCTATTGTGAAGCAGATTATCGGGAAACGTTAGAGAAGTGTTCTGTATGTAATGAACCAATATTGGATAGAATATTGAGAGCTACTGGAAAACCTTATCATCCAACATGTTTTACATGTGTAGTTTGTGGAAAAAGTTTAGATGGCATTCCCTTCACTGTAGACGCAATGAATCAGATACATTGTATTGAAGATTTCCACAAAAAATTTGCTCCGAGATGCTGTGTATGTGAATTACCCATTATGCCAGAGGAAGGAGAGGAAGAAACTTTGAGAGTTGTAGCTTTAGATCGCAGTTTCCATGTGCGTTGCTACAAATGTGAAGATTGTGGTTTGCTTTTGTCATCTAAGATTCCAGGCCGTGCCTGTTATCCACTTGATGATCATATCCTTTGCAAAGCGTGTAATGCATGTCGTATCCGCATGCTTACAAATGTAATGACTACAGACCTTTAGATACTCTGTGGTGTATGAATATAAAAAATTTCATAGGTCTAAATAATAGAATAAATTAAATAAGCTAATAATTGATATTTCAGATTTTACCATTAAAATGGTAGTATTTTTTAAATTATAATTAAGAGGGATCATAAATTATTTTTATGCATTAGCCATATTTTATTTAATTTTGAAAATATTGTCTCTGTCAATTATAATATTATATTTAATATTATTATAAATAATATTTATTATGAATAGTCATATTTATATTATATCCAATGTTCTACTATTTCATATACTTTTATTGCTTTTAAGATAATTTAGTAGGATTCATTGTTAGTAAAATTGTTTTAAATTATTAAATTTAATAAAAATCTATTTATTAGAATGCAATTCTTTTGTTACGCATTTATTGCAACAAAGACTGATATGGCAGCATTAACTTCGCATTTATAAATTTAGCAAATAGAAAGTCCAAAACAATAAGTATGTGATAATCTTGTATTATTGTGGTTTTTGATTAACAGAATCAAATAATTTATTTTAATGCATTAAAAATGCTAGGAATAGTCATTACTATGACATATTTTTATAAGCTTTTTACCATAAGTAGATGGCAACTGTAGCATTCAATGTATAATAAATATTTAAATATATATATTTTTTTATTTCATCACATTCTTCCACTGCAATAAACAGTAACATATGAGAAGTACAGCTGTACTTTGAATTATTATTCCCGGTTATAAGTCAATAAATGTGTCACTAAATTTATTAGGGACATGTGGATATTTCAAATTTCACAGTTGCAATAAGTAAATATAACATTCAATGAGGCCAGTTGTGTTGCAGGGGCACAAAGTGTAAGTGAACTGGTTATGAGTTTGATCCCCACTCGAGGAAATGAAATACTTATTTAAATTAATATTTCCATTTCTTTGCTCTGTTGTCAAGGCAAAGCGCGGCAATGAGTTCCGCCACTCAACACGCAATGCCTCGAGAATTCAGCGAAAAGTGGGGAACAGCATACTATGAGGATAATAGTTATAATTTTTTATATTCAATAATGTATAATGCAAAATGTATAAAACAGTATTAATTCTATGAGAAAATTTTAAAAACACAACATTCAGATTTTGTATGTTTATTATTTACATAAAAAGCTACACAATGTACAATACTGGCAGAAAATACAGTAAATATAAAGGCACTTACATCACAGTCTAACAATTTTTTGGAATGGTCGCAGTTGCAGAATATGCTTTTAACGAAATATTTGAAAAAACTGAATCGCATATGAAAAGTACTAAATAATGAATGACCACAATGATTTTTTCATTCGTACAATGTGTGAAAACAAAATTAAAATCTTACAAAAAAACATCAATTGATACATTATTCACGATAAAATATCTATAAACCAATAACTTGTTCTGCCTGGTAATGCTGATAATACTGACTCTTATGCAACTGACTGATTGACACAAAACTATTTCATTTCAAGTTATTTCAAAATTAAATTATTTTGATCATGTCAAAATTCTACAAAATACATATATATTTATTTTCTTCATCTGTTCTATATTATAAATGGAAGATCTATTAGTTATGAAAAAGCACCACTTGAATTAAAAGAAATAAAGCACTGGTATAAAAGAAGACATCAGATCATTTCATCACATTATCATAAAAAAAATATATGATACATGAAACTTATAGTTAACCTTAATTCTAAAGGAAGACAACCTTTATCTTATAACTATTTTGACCAAAAATTCTATTTTTTAAATTTCTATAATTGACTTAATAAGTCAGAATTATTTCAAGTTTTAATATAAATTGGCGAAACTAGTGACTACACTTATTGTGAGATCTATGTTACTATTGACTTTGCTTTAAGTACAAAAGTATTTTAAATATCCAAAGATATATAATTATACCGGTTTAATTTACTATTTATCACTTAGGAACTTATAAAAGCTAACTAAATCCTAATAAAATTAGTTCTTGTTCACGCCGAAATTACATCTCCAAAAACGATTGAAGCCAAAAATATTTAACTTCACGCTGTATCCCGCATATAGCACAGAGTAGATAGAGGGAACCTAATGTTAAGACTCGCCATTCCTCGCTTTATGTGTAATTTTAGAGATATTACATATTACTTAGTATATAATGTCTCTAAAATTAGCCACAAAGTTAGTCTTTTTAACCAGAGCCAGAAAATTGGACCCACAACCATCGTATCGTGCCGTTAAACTTTATGTCTCAATTTAGTATTAAAGCGAGGCGGACTAAGAACCTGTTTCATGAATAAAGATCTTTTCTCTTTCATATTTTTTATAGACATATCTGTTTCAATATAACTTTTGTCGTCACTGGACAAAAAATTGGCTTGCTTTTGATGGCAAATTAGTTCCGAAGGGGCGTGATCGAACTGATTTCTAACATTTAATATGTTAGAATCAACTTGAGACACGTTTTCTGAACAGTGGTATAAAATTTCTTCATCGGAATGAAATGTTGCCTTTGGTTCAAATCTCTCTCTGAGAATAGAAAATTTTCTTCTAGGTCTGGTTCTGGTATTTTTCTTGATATTCGATATTTTAGAAGACGGCGTGTTTATAACGTTGGACGGTAAATCTTTTTGTATTAAAGATTGTAGCGAAGGTGTTTTACGACTTAACGAAATATCTTCTTGACTCAATGGCAATGTGCTATCTGAAACTAGTTGCCATAAAAAGTCAATATCCTTATTTGATAAATCATGCTGTTCTGGTCTATTATTTATTTTCTTTGTGGGTGGTTTCGTATAATTAGATTTTTGACGCCGCGCTACATTTTTAATTTGGTTTTTACTATCTATACTAAACTTAGGAGATATTGGCAAGGCACATGAGTCTTTCAATTCAAATTTTGAACCGTGCGATACATCTAGAATACAGTCTTTTTCTGGCAAGGATTCCATTTTGTTACTGGAATCGAATTTATAAGGCTCCTTCCAAATTGCCTTTTTAAGGCTTGTTTCACTTTTTTCTATATGAAATTGTGGTGTGTCCCATTGCTTTTCCCGTCTGTGATATAGGTTTCTAGGTGAGTTAGTTACAGTCGCTTTTCTAATTTCGTCAATTGTTGCGACGAGCGAACTCTCAGAATTAAGTCGTTTCTTGCAAGATATATCAATGTCACCTAAATCATCGAGTTCTTCTAAAATCGGTTCCAAGTGATTTGGATCCTTCAATGTATCTATCATACATGGTTTAGCCAAGAAAGTGTCATCATTGGAGTGACACATAACTGTGTTAACGTAGTCCTCCTGACTTCTGTCGAATTTGACAAAGACATTAGAATACGTGTGCGGCTTTTTGGGAAACGCTGGAGCTGATAATATGGCATTTTTCAATTCTTGAGATAGACAGCTGCTGATTTCGGAACTGCCTGAAGTTAGGGTGTCACGACTCCTATCTCTAACAACGCTGCCATCATGTAACCAATTCTCGATGTCACAATATCCATTCCACGATCGTAAACCCCAAGCTTCTCTAGCAATATTGACTGCACATATATTCTCATAATCGTGCACTGATAAAATTTCAGTTGGAGTATCAAGATCTCTTTTTGAATGCATCAACTCACTTGTTATGCCATTTTTTATTTTATCTTTTTTAGTATACATTTCTTTTAATATATCCAATGCTATTCGCTGTATATTTTCTATGTCGGCGTCTTGATTGCCAACTTTGATATTCTTAAGAGCGCTTAAACAAAGTTTCTGCACGATATTTTCATTAAAGGTGTTTATGTCGGAACTGTTTATGTCACTAAAACTCAAATCTAAATCCATATCAATAGAATCTGAGGATGTTTTTTTGTTTGACCCGTCAGTATCATGGCTGATTTCTGAACTATCAGTTTTAATAGTTTTAGTGAAGTTTTCACCAACAATATTGCAGTCTAAATTAAGATTTGTCAAGTCATCTCTCAATTCATCCGAAGAACAAATACCACGACGCTTTTGCAAATTCAAAGTACTAGCCGTTATTTCATCTATAGAACTTTCTATATTATCTATTGACGATAGTTTAAGGGCAAGTTCAGTTGGGGAGCATATTTTCTTTTTGGTAACTTTTATAATATTGGTTGGGTTGTCTCTTTTAGATATTGCAGTTTGGGGGGTGTTTTCCACTGTATATAGTTCTATGCTTGAGGACTCCATACTTAGATTGCCAACTGGAGCTGATGTAAAGGTCGGTGAACCAGATCTGGCAATCCAATGGTCTAACAGAAACTTTTTGTCTGCATTATCACTATCATTCTGTGGTAATTGTTGATTACTTGGTATTGCATCATTTCTACAATAAAATATGAAATATGAAGTTTACTTTAACACAAAAAAAACCATTTTATTTAATATATTAAAATAAAATTACCTTGCTATTTCATCAACTTTGTTAGAAGTTTTAAATGATCTGACATGATTTAGTCCATTGTTTTTATTATTTTTATCAGAATTACATGTGGGGACTTTATTATTTAATTCCACATCATCTTGTGGACTTTTCCATGGGATCGGTCCCCTGGCGTGAAAAAATCTATAGTACAAAATCATAGCAAGCATACCTGCAAAAAATGTAAATTTTATTACTAGCTTTTATTTATAATTTTACCTAAGAAGCATGAGATTATATGAACCTGTCAGTCAGGCCAAAATTTAGTTAAAGAAATTTTAAAACTTCTTTAAATCATATACCAACAAATGTGATGCAAAAAATAGTTCAATTTGGCTCTTTAATTTTTTTTTCACTAAATTTAATTTTGGACACTTGAACAGAACATAATTAAATTATTAAATTTAATAATTTCCAGTATATTTATTAGAAATTATTTAAAATGCTTCACCCATCGAAGTAGGGGACACTCCTGTGAGGGAATCTGGTGTTAAGGCATTTTATCACACTCATTGGTAAGTAGGAAACACAACAAATCTTAGTGGAAAATATAAATAATTTATTGAATTTACAATCAGACCAGTGTTTAAATTCAAGTACTGTCTAACATTTAAATTGTGTATCATCACTTACCAATCACAGTTCCAATAATAACGCAGATGGTAGCGGCTATTGACCATGACTTTTTCTGTTTCTCAGTATCAGATATCAGCACATACAGAAATAAACTACCAAAATTTTGTGTGACAATCAAAGTGTAAAACATCAATATTCTGTATCTAGTGTGGCCTTCACGCAAGTTAATGAAACAAAAACAATAAACAAATCCCATGACAGCATTGTAAAATATTTCTTCCAGTTTGTTCGGACAAAATGTTGTCTTCTGTGTAATTATCCAAAAAGTCATGGCTGACCAGTGCAAGCCTGCAATAATTATTATAGCTTCACATTGCATCTCACATATATCAACAGGGAAGACTAAGTATATAACTACCAAAAAGCTAAGATAAAAAACATATTAAAAAAACAAATTGTGAGAGTTTCCATGAAATGTGGATTGGTGTTGACGTTAATTTTTTATTTAGCTTCACACTGTTTCCTGCGAGTAGACAAAGAAAGTCTGGGAAAAGTGAGGTATGCAAGTGTCTTAATGAGAATGAGTTTTAAGACAATCTCATTCTCATTAAGACACTTGCATACCTCACTTTCCGCCGATTTCTCAAGACATTGAATGTTGAGTAGCAGAGCCAAGCCTTGCCTCATTACAAGAGCAAGGAAATGATTTTTTTTCCTTACAATCTTCAAGGCATCCCTTTACAAGAAATTTTTAATATGTTTCTAAATATAGCCAAAGGGTTACGGTTTGGGTTAGCTTTTTATTTCGTTAATAAAGCCTTTATTAACGAAACAAGATCATATTCTTTGCAAAATTAAATTTAAATACGGCAATAAGATTTCCCCTTGTTATTATTATTTTAAATTATATCCCTCGTCTCGATGTGCCTTAGGGTATACCCTAAGGCAGGCATATATGCCTCCTTCTCCTCGCTGTAGTGGAAGGTGTGAGCGATCCTGCGGCGTCTCTAGTTAAGTAGGGAGGTCTGGCTGGCTTTTAGTGTGTAGTATCCGGTTCATTCGACGGTGAGCTCCACAATACCGTTCGTTCGTTCTACGTAAACAGCATTTCCCAGCCTTAAAACTCCCTTATCTATCTGCCACAACTCTCATACAGTTTGGCCCGAATTTATCATCCTCCCACCTTCCACCTCCTGAGGACGTCCTCGCTTCCTTGTGCATCCATTTAGGTAACATACGATGATCCTCTTGCTCCACTTATCCATGGGCTGCATAGCATTTCTAATGAATAATTGACATGTTTTAAGATGCCAACCAGTGTGCTTCTGTTGTGTATTACTCTTTATACTTATTTTTTAAAATTTTTTAAGGAATTATTCTACACTAGGAAAAAAAAATACTTGTCAAGAAAATGTATAAAAATTTGAATGAAGCAGGATTTAAGTCCATGCCTCTTCTCAAACTAAGCCATACATTCTTATCAAGCTACGTCAAAATTCTTATATGCTTCTTACAACTAATTTATGTGGTCAGTATTTCTGTATGGAGATTTTTACAATTTTCCACTACCCAAAGATAATTATTTAAAATTTTCATTTGACAATGGTGTAAACAATTTTTTTTTAATATTTTTAAACTGTTATTCCACAATTAGAGAGACTTAGAACGAAAAATAATTATTAAGAAAACATAAAGAGACTGTGTCTTCGAAGGTCAACTATAGTCTCCCACTACCTCACTTACTGCTCACTTTTCCATTATGAATCTTTTTTGCCATTCTGATTCATTTGGTGAGCCTAAACCTGCTGAGCTTTTCTTCTTTATCCTCATCATAATTCGTATTTGTCTTAAAAAGTCATTGTTTTATATTTTCTGCCATTGAATTTGCATCCTGATGAGTTAGTCCTGTCCAGTCCAGTCCTGAGGTGCTTGTTATATTTATTTATGAGGGAGCTGCTGCCTCCTAATTTTTTTTTATTTGCAGGTGTGTTGGCAAATCGGTTGGAAGCCTTTTCCTCTTTTCTTTCTCTGTTGTTAAAGAATGTGTATAAGCTCTTTCCCTAATCCTCAGTGATGTTGATATTTCCAGGTAGTTTTTTGTTACTGCGCAGTAATTCTCTCTTCCTCCGTGCTACAGTGAGTGTCATGAGAACAGGCCATGTTGTTTGCCGTTTGATTTTCCTAGCCATCACATTCTTACACATTACACATTGTTTATCTCCTATTTATCCCAGTTTTCCAAACCTATGGTTTCATTTGTCTTCTTGAGGAAGTTAATCACTAGACAATTCAACTTTATCTTTTGCTTTCTTCTACTACTAAGTAATTCTTCATAATGTCATATTCTAAATGATATATATATATATATAGATTTTTTTATTTAAACATTCAACTTTGTTCAATTATTATTAGCAAATGAAAGTGTGTGTAATGTTGAAGATGGTCCAATTATTATTAGCAAAAAAATAATTTAATAAAACTAAAATCATTAATATTTAAGTGGATAATAAACTCACCAAGTGGTATTAAGGTCCATATACCAAAAACTATGGTAAATAACAGAATACCAGCAATTCTACCGACTAAAATACCAAAATACCATGTAAGCTTAAAAATAATGGAACTCCATTTAAAATTATCACTGGTAAAACTGGTAATACTGTAAATATATGCTACACAACCCCATATCACAGATGCTATTGAAGCAACCAAGGCAAATACTGAAATATAAATTTGTTTATTAATTCTATACTATTTCATTATAAGAAATTCAATTCTGCATATAATTGAGCATCTGCATATAATCTGCAATTTTGCATATAATTGAGTATAAAAGGCACCTAGTTTATCATTCCGTTTTTTTACTCAATTTTTAATACATTGTGTTGAGAATGGTTGTTCCTCGATACCACACTTTGTCATGTTACTAATGTGAGAAATTAAAAATAATTCATTTTCCGAAATGGGAAACCAAAGTCACAACTGGTTAGATGTTTCTGGTATACTACAGAGGGCCACATAAGTAATAGTACTTACCTTTTGTATGATAATTTTCATTAAGCATAACAACAGCATATGTTTGCAGTATAATTTGAGGTACAGTTCCAGTGAAAATATATAAAAAATGTAATAAACTCAAATCATTTCTCTGACTAATTAATTTTTGTGATTTCATTGACTCCAAATTCTTACATGAAAATACTTTTTGCAAGAATATGATGTATCTAAAAAATTAAATTTATAAAATTTGGTATACTTGTATTATTATTTTTTTCATTTTACAAGTTTCCTTTTTATATCCTTCTACAAACCTTTCTAATAAACCCACAAGAGTGCAATGAGTAATCCAATGGCGCAGGTTTGATTGTTGATCAATGATAAACCATCTCATTGAAAAAACATTTATTAAAATATTTGGGGACAATATAAAAATCATAGTAGATAAAGCCCAATATAAGTATCCATCTTTGCAATATTCAGCAAAAACAAGAATATCTGTAATTGAAAATAATAAATACATTATTTTTATTATAATTTATCATAAAATATACACAAAAGTGCAATTGTTTTTGTTGACAAATAATAACTATTATTATGAAAGTGCTTATCTATTAGAAAAATACTTTTTTAAAGAATTAATGAATCAGAACCTGTAGTTAAGTCTGCAAGAATAGAGACAAGAGCTATGAAAACACTTAAAACATTAAAAACACAATAATTTTCATCTTGAGTACAACTACTCTTTCTATCTGTTGTGATTCCAAGCCTACAAGCTTCTGCCATAGTATAAGTTTATCAACATAATGTACATAAAAAAGGCCTCTATGCTCTTTATTTTATCTAAACATATAAGTTAGTTAGTGTCCCATTTATAATATGATTTAATAAAAGTTTATGACAAAATTAAATTAATCAATTTAACGGCGGCGCGGACGCAGGACGGAGGTCAGCGCACTCCATTGCCATTCGCTAGAACCACAGATAATTACTAATAATCGTTATAAAATCTATGATTTTCAGGAACAATATTTCATGGCAGATAAGTATTAAGTAAGATCATCGAAAAATCCCAGATCAAAGATACTGAAGGAAGATAACGTAAAAAGCATAAGGAAAAAAGATTTTTTCTTATACAATGATTAATTAGCAAAATTGAACTTATATTGTACATATGATCACTTGAAGATATAATTATTTGTTGCATAAACGATAAATTTACTTTTCTATTACTACTTGATTTTGATACTTTTAACAAATAAATATATTAGGTATTGTACCATACGGTACGATATCTCGATTTTTAAATTTTCTATAACCTATTATACATTTAATCTGTGGCTATAAATTTTGTCTGTTATATTCAATATGTTTACTTTTAATTTATTTTTTGTCATTTGATTATTTCTATTGATTTAAAGTTGGATGAGGTATAGGCTCTAATTAAGAACTTTCTTATAAGTTTCTTTAAGTGGTGCCCAATCATATGTAATAAATATTATCTATTGACGTAAGATACTGGACTCTAAACTATACTATTTTGTATAATATCTACAAAATGATTCATGATGCGCTTCTAGTTTTATGGGACTGTTCCCGAACAAAAAATATAAGCGAGGTAAATTTTAAATGAAACTATTGTGATAGAGACATACATATATATTTTATTTTTGTTAGATATTTAAAAGTGTAAAAAAATTAGGGCTAATAAGTTTAAAAAATACTGTTAAAGTATAATAAAATTTTTTTTGGAAAAAACTTAATACAATTTTTTTTATTCCTATTTTTAGCTTCAACCAAAAAACTATGCTAATGAAGGTGATGCAGAAGTTTATAAAAGGATATATTCAATTGCAAAAAGTCATCACAAAATACAAAACTTTGTTTTAGGCACATCTTTCCACGCTAGAAAATCTCAAACAGGTACTTAGTTTGTTGTTTTTAATTATATTTATTTATCTCAGCTTCACGATAAACAGCTGAGCAGACAGAGAATTAATTAAGACAGTCCATTGAGTGACAGAACTCAACACTACAAAACGTGTTGTTTTCAGATATTTAACATTTATAATTAATAATAATGCAATAATGAAAATGAGTATTTCTTACTAGCTTCAGGACACAGATCTTACGGATTATATGGCCAAGCGCTTAGTGAAGGTATAACAGAAGTTTTGCGGTCATATAAAAAAACTTTGAAGGAAGTACAAGATCTTGTTGTGGGAAACCAAAACTATACTTTGGCTTTTGTGTATAGCTATGTAGAGAAATTTAGAGGTCTATTCAATACTTTGAACAAAATAATAAATACAATAAAAGAGCGAAGACTAAGTGGATGCCAAATTTTAAGCCTTGTACATCAGTATATTTTAAATGGAAACAAAATGGTCCATGACTCTATTGTGCAGTAAGTAAAGGAAATGTTACATAAATAACATATTTTTTGAAAATTAATTAAATCTGATAATTGAGGCATAGTGATAATCTGATTTCAAATGCAATAGTTGTGAGTTCTAGTCCCAGTGTGGGGAATAACCATATTTAAATTACATGATTCATCATTTCCCTTTTGTATCAAATCTTTCAATATGTAATGCCTCACAAATTGGGAAGAGGATGTGACACTAGATTCTCAAATTACCCAGCAATTAAAAAGTTTAAAGCTACTTAATAGTTATTGCCATTTTTAGAATATTTACATGTTTAAACACTGTTTTTATCAACCAACTTTGCACATGGCTGCTGTATGGTGAATTAAGAGATCCTTATGAAGAATTTTTTATATTTCAAACAAAGAAAAATGATTCCTCTGAAACATTTTTTTCAACACCATCCTCAACAAATACTTGTGATAAATCTCTTGTATCTACTGTGAGTTGAGAACTATATTATTTTGAATGTTAGAATTATTTTTTGTATTTATAGCATTATATATTAAACTTATTAAAAACATTACTGTTTGTATTAATATAAATTGAGTTACTTTATTATTACATAAATAAATTAATTACTTTTTGATATCAATTCTATTTTATTTTTTTTCCCAGCTTCAACAAACACCATTAGATTGTGGATATAATATTAATCCAACCATGATACCATATTTTATGCCGCTCTCACTGTCTCAAGAGATACTATTTATTGGAAAAACAGTCATTCTTTTTGGTTTTGACCCCAAGAAAGTGAAGAAAAATAGCAATTTTATTATAAATAGACCGATGCTGACATTACAAAAATGTGATGCGGATTGTAGAAGGTATGATTCTTATAGATACCTCATTTCCATCCACTTAACCAGTGGACTGCTAATGATTTTAAATTTAGATGTTGGTGAGGCATCAATTGCTGTGCAGTGAGTGAGTACAGTACATTCTTTTAGCTTCACGCTGAATCCCGCACGCATCAAAGTGTCATAGGGAACCTAGTGTTAAAATACTCCATTTTCCACAGAATTCTGGAAGCATTGCATGCTTAGTAGCAGTACTCAACGTCACCCTTTGTTCGATACCAGAGTGTGATGAAAATGTGAATCGAACCCACAACCAGTTGCGTTTACAGTCACACTTTGTGCCCCTGTCCTATGACTGGCCTCAAATAAATACCACTTCACAAACTTCTGTAATACTAAATTGCAGAAGTTTTTGTTAAAATATTATTATATCTTTTTATGTAGGTTTGTATTGATTAATTAATCATTAATGAGTTATACCTACAAAGTAGTCACTGTTAACAAGATTGATATAGAAGTGGTGGTTGATCAAGAAAAGATTGGAAACCTCTGATTTATAGATACTATGGTGGCTCAGTATGACAACATTAAACACCAAATTATGATGACATGAGGGTTGTGGGTTTTATTCCTACTTAAGGTGAATTATTTTCAATTCCCAACTCTGGTAAACCTAAATATGGCGTCATTAGGGGGACAGTTGAGAATGGAGGGGCCTACACTAGATCTTTTTCTATGATGACATAGGATGAAGAAGGTTTTTGATGAATAAGCACTATTTGTTGATGAAATGTTTTTTTAAAATGATTTTTTCTTTTAAGTATTATCAATAAATGTTCATATTTGTTTTAATATTCTTTATTTATTTGCTTTCTTATCGTCTACTTAATTTATTGCCTTGTTTAATTTAAGGCCTTATTTAATTTATTTAAGGTTTACAATATGGGAAGAGAAGGAAGCTGAGTTTCATGATAAGTTACAAAAACTCAAAAACCCTGAAGTATTTGAAGTTTGTAATCTAAAAAGTGTTGTTAGAGAAATTAAAGAGTGTGTTACTAAGGTAAGAAACTTTAAATGTCTGTATTTTTTTAAATATTTTTATACCATATCTTATACCTTAAATGGCAAATAATTGATTTAACTTAATCTTTATGTAGGATATATTCTATTCTGATCTTTTCTTGTATTATAAACAAATTTAGTCTTTTTGACTTACTGTTTTTCTCAAAAAGGGAATATCAAAAAACTTTTGTTCCTTAACCAAGTCTTCTGCTTCTTCAAATGTTTGTGGCATATTTTTACCAGCTGTTTCTGGTAAAAATATGGCGGCAATAGTTCCAATACCGGCAATGCTGCCAACAATAATTAGAGGCAGTACAGGCATGTACACTTTTAAGTATACAATATAAGGTGATATAACAGTAGCTATGTATCCACAAATCTGGACAATCGAAGATCCTGATCCCCTAACTGGTGTTGGCAGCATTTCTGCTGCCCATTGCAAAGTCACCGTGTAACATATGTTCACTCCAAATCTTGCTATGATAGCACATAGCACTGAGGCCACGCCGTTAGGTACAAAAGCCGTTAAAAGACTAAAAATTGAACAGCAAAACATCATTGTAACTGTTATCCATTTACGACCAGTTAAATCCAAAGTAAATGACACGATAAGTAAAGATGGAAATTCCGTTAATGATAGAAGTGTAAACGATATGAAGAAATTAAAGGCCAATGCACCGATGCTCCGCAATAATGCATCAAAAATTATTGAGCAACACATAAATTCTATACACACCCAAAATAATACTTTTCTTAAGATTGGTCTTCTGAAGATATCCAAAACCGTCGCACTTTTATCAGGGTCCAATTTATTAGCTGATATTTTATATCTCTCTATAAGATCGCCTGGAATTCGTTTTTTATTGATTCGTCCTATGGATAACACCTTTTCTACTGCATCGTTAATCCTACCCTGGGAAAGTAACCATCTGGGGCTTTCTGGTATAACAAACGGAGCGAACAACGCCAGTACCATGGGTACACTCGTCACCAACGATAAGGTTCTCCAGTCTCCACACGCAAGCGCTATCGATGGCAGTGTAATCATGCCCAAAGTAAAAAATATTCCAGTTGGTAAATTTGCTGCCATTGTTCGATATTTTGGTGCAACATACTCTATAACTAGTAAATATATCATCATCATACAGGTATCGTAGGACATACCCATAAAGAACCTACAGATGCTAAATTCTGTGAAATTTCTTGCGAAAATACTTATTACACCTGCAATACTTCCAATTAAATTTCCAATAACTCCAGCGGGTAGACGGCCGTACTTATCAGCTACCCAACCAATACATAATCCTCCAACTATAGATCCAACGAAGAATATTGCCTGTGCTGTCGCTTGATAACTGTCTCTTTCACAAACCCATTCCATTTCAGTAGATATTGTCGGATATGGAATTTCGCTTCTATTAAATTCCCAGCCGTGTTGACATGGTTCGATGGGCCACGATCTATTTGGTTTCATCGTAGGATCGAACATTGTGTCCCAGTCTACTGCATACATTGAACAATGTGAATATCCATAATTTTCTCTATAGTCATGTGGAATAGCTAAATATCTTCTACGGCTGGCAGTTAAGTTTTCCAGTTCAGGAACCCAACACCAATGATTCGAAGGTACCTCTGTCATGAAGAGTTGTGTGAAATATGAAAACGCGCCGAAAACGTAAAATGGACATGTTGAAAGAAATAAGAGCACTTGATATAGTCCGAATTCACCGGCTGCGGATAGAAGATCATTATAATCTACAGTTTTGGCGAGATCTGCCTCTTTTTCATTATTCTTCTTGCAAACATCTTTGTTTTCTAATTCGGTTACGTCGCCTTTGAGAGATTTCATACTGTTAACTATAACTCATTTACGTTAGTTGAGAACTTGTTGAGTGGTTTATAATAAATTAAAATAAAATATTAATGACGAGACACTTCATTTGTTTACACCAGGAAAAGATAAAATGTACCAAATTATATAATAATAATGTGTCTTAATCTCCAAACACGACAGCGTTCGCGCCAAGTTTACAATGTAAAATGTATATCTTGGCCGTGAACTACTTAATTTGTCCTCTGATTTAAAATTCATTTTGATTAATTTAATGGAACCGGTATTAGGTAAGTATGA
>DVQM01000617.1:0-15823 GCA_018231645.1 Heliconius ricini
TATATATATATATAAAAATACACTTTGAAATTTTGCAGAAGTTGAATATAAGCGACTAGGAACTGAAAATCTCTCACGAACAGCAAAATCATCTGAAAAGAAAGCAAAACGTGGACTTTGGTTTATTCCGTCAGCTATACGCCACACAAAAACTTTAGAAAGCATAAAGTCAAAAGTAGGAAAAGGTGTTTATAATATTTCACTAATTACCTAATCTATTTTATTAAGTAAATATAACTAAAGTGACTGTTTGATAAGCACCTTGAAAATCAAATTAAATTTTAATATTTTTTAGCGTTCAGATCGACATGTTTATATTTACAGAGACTGAAGACCGTGAATGTCTTTTACTGGATGAATATTCAGGTTGTCCGTTGGAGGATATTGATCAAGTTACTAGTGGTAGCAGTGGAACGAGGGTGCTGGCGCTTGCAGAAGAGGAAGATGTGCAATCTGATATTGAAGCCACAGACGGTGAAATATCATCGGGAGATGACTCTACGGACATTGACGCTGTCGTTAAAGAATATAAAGATAGGATACAGGTAAAAGGCTTCAATTAAGTGTTAATTATATTATAGTGTATTTTTTATTGATCTGTTTATAGGTAAGTATTAAGTAGATAATTAATAAGTTTGGTCGGTAATTAAGGATATTGTAAGTTTTTAAAAGGTTTAGCTTTAAAGATTAACATTAGGTATGTCTAATTTAAGATTATGTAAATTATTGTGATACCTTTTTTTTCTTACCTTAAATCAAAATAGTAATTATTTATTGTACAGGTAGTAACGGCGATCCCGGAAGCTAATTTACCTGTACCGCCATGTATGCGAGGCGCACGTTGGGCGGCAGTTGGAGCCGTTGTACAAGTCGTCGCCAACGCATTTATTGCGGTAGCTTTCTGTAACGATGCCATACGAGTGCCAATGTTTGCTACCGGAATACCGTGTAAGTATTAAAGCACTTTTTATAACATTTACTACATAGTATAATGTTTGTTACAAATTTTAAAATAAATCACTACTAACTAGAACTATAACTTCATTTAAGATTCCAATTTTAAATCAAATCCATGACTTTTCAATTTAAAACCTTGTTTATATCATCACATACTCAGCATATAACCTACGATAGAGTTTATTGATTTAAAAAAATAGAGTATAAATTTATTGATCAGATTAGATACGATCTAATCTGACCAATAAATTTTTAATTTACAATTGCTTCACTTAAAATTATATAAGGTACCTACTTCATTTCATTTTTAACTAATAATTTTAAAAAAACTCATAATAGCTTTCACTAATTTCGTGACTATAACATTTTTAGTGTGGTTGTGCGGAACACTGGTCAGCATCTGGCAGCCTGCACATAATATTGGTATCAAACGACTCCACAAGCTTCAAGGGCCTATTACTCTGACGCTGTCATTGCTATTGCTCACTCCACTGCTCCTGAGTTCTTGGCCCGCGATAATACTCTTTGCCGGAGCAGGTTGGTGTTACTGTCTTTTGTCTTGTTGACTGCGAAAGTTCGCGTTTTATTTTGAAACAAAAGTTATCTAAATATATTACTGGATAAGAATCTCGTAATTTCTGCATTTCATTTATTTTAAAACATTGCGTAGATATAATTTACCATCACAATATAAATATTCAATCAGACTAGCAAGGTTTCATTGTATTACAAAAACTTCATTTTAATAATATTATTGTTGAATTTATAATAAATTTTCTACTTTAAAATCTTTTAGGGGTAGTCATTTATGCCCGTTGTGAACGTTGGTGTGGGGACCTCGCTGTACAGCAGGCAAGAAGTACTATGGAGAGACGCAAGCTGCGCCACGTCACATCTGCTGTACCAATTTCCGGCACCCGTCTCACTCATATCGATACTGTTTATATTGCCAGGTAATAAAAATAGAAATATTACAACGAAGATTCTTATTTTTAAAGTAAAATACTTAAAACGTTCATCCTAATAGCCGTCAAGATAGTATAGCCAACCTGAACTGAGTATGAGTACAAAACAAAGAAAAGAATGTTAGAAAATTATTATATTAAACTATACTCAACACTGTACTAACTAAGATGACGTTATCAAATATCTTGCAAGCAATATATTTTCAATTTCAAAAATATTGTTAGTATTTTAATACATTTATGCTTATAGATGACAAGAAGATGACTCGGACACGAGTCTGGATAATTTGATAGAAGAGGATGAAGACCCGGATGCTGATGGCGAATGACACACACCGAAAACGATTATAATCGTTACCGAATAGACATTCCATTTCGTGGATGCTGTACAAAACTTTTATCCACCGAGAGTCATACAAAAAATGTAGTGTTGAAAATTATATTATATTATATTAACAAATTCGTAATTTTTTAACATGCTTGCTAGAAATTTTGAAAATCTTATTCCGAAGCTGAGACGGCTACGTAATAATAAGCGCGATATACATACTATTAGTACGTTTTCAATTACAACTCCTTGGTGCCCAAAAACATTATATCTTACATAATCTATATTGTTATATGTTATTATCGTCCGTCCATGGCTCATTAGTAAAGCAAGTAAACAGAGTACTGGATACTTGTAAACTGTAAAATTATTTAGTTTACTGTAGTCAAATTTACATTTTGAACGTTTATAAAATAAACATTGTCAATTGGTGATATTATAGACATAAAATAGTTACACTACCTTCATATCTCTTGTAGTGCAATATAAATCGTAATAAATGTGTAGAAGTCAATGGTCTCAGTCTGTATAAATAAATATAAGACGTAGTGAGAAACTATATTTGATTGTATGTCTAAAGCTTTCTAGTGTTGCTACTGTATTAAAAAAGAAGCCTTAAATTATTACTGTAAATAATATTTTTGCAATATTAGCCAAAATTGCCTTTAATATACTGTGCCTACATTATTTTCACTATAAATTTAGGTACAAAAAAGAAAAGAACTTAGATATGAATATTGAATAGTGTATTAGTGACATTTGAATTTTAAAAAGGAAAATATTGCATTTTATAGATTATCTATATTTTTATTTAAAACAGACAAATATTGTTTTAAAAGATTACAAAATCTTGTATTTTTAATTAATACCAATATATTTTTATACATTTTTGTTGCTATTAAAAATAGATGTAACAATATGAATATGTTATGCTTATGGCCTAATTCATAATTATAATTAATGTCATTTGTCAGAGGTATTGCAATAAAAATACGCTAAACATTTCATAGTTTAATTATTCATTCACAATGTTATAATTACGAAATTTTCATTTTTCTAATAAATAAAGCCTATACACACTTTCAGCTTCCTTGTTCTCAAAGGAGGGACTAAATTTTACTTGAATAATTTCTTTGAAACCCTCGCTCACATTCGGCTCTACAAATTTATTCCTGAAAGAAAAATAATTATATGCAATCTAAATATGTAAGCGCAATATGAAATAAAAGACAAAGCCTAGCTTTGAATCCCGCCACTCGAATAACGCAGTGCCTTAACACTAGTTTCCTATTGCTAATGCTTGCTATATGTGAGATACAGTTTGTAAAGCTAAGAAAAAAACTGAGCTTCATTTAATAGACAAAAGTAGAAAACACTCAAATAAAATGGAATCTGATTTTTAGTATTTCAAATATTAAAATTTCTTTTTATTATAACTACTAGGTTTAGTATGAAAAGACTAAAAGTGTCCTTAAATTAATTTGTCAAATCATGTAAATACACAATAGGGAGATAGATGATGATATATTGGATTTAATACATCTCATTTATATAACACAATGTAAATAAAAAGAGGCAGACATGGCGCAGTGGACAGCATTTAATTAAAACGCTGTAGTAATGGGTTTGATACACATAAAAGAATACCAAGGAAGAATATTCACACGTACTGGCAACAAGATTACGCTTTGTCTGAGTTCCAACTCTCAACGCACTATGTCCGAAAAATTAGGCGTACAGCTGGGACAGCTGGGACTAACAGACTACATATTAACATTAAGTTCTCTCTACCTATCCTACTATATGTGTGCAGAGAATGAAGCTAAAGAAAATATATAAAGAGAGTACTTACTTGTAAGTATTAAATACAATATCATTAACTGGTAAATGCTTCATTTTCATAATTTCCCTGAATTTATTGTTATGTAGTGCATGAGCCTTGCTCGTCATCATTCTTATACAACGGCAAGCAACATTCAAGTTTTTAGCAAGTGACGTCCAGCGACCTCTTGACTCTTTGTCTGGGTTTGTACTGTCCACTATCACACTTTTACCTTGCTTTATAAGAAAATATTTTTTACTTAACATATACTTTTATTATATTTAGAAAATAATCTCTATATTTCTATGCTGACTTATTTTTTTACTTTAAGGCATACTTCGCATACAGTAAATTAACAGAGAGAAACTAGTGTTAAAACTACGTTTCTAACTTTGTATCCAATTTTCAAAACATTGCATCTTCAGTAGCGGAACTCAACATGGCGCTTTGCATTGTGAACAGAGAGAGAAATGAAAATAGTTTGTTTTATTTGTGTCGTTGGTTGTGGTGAATAATACCGCTATTGTGGCGCAACTGGACGATGATTTCAGGCGCCATAGTAACAGAAACGCGCGAGCGCCATTTGGTACTCGTGCGATTGTCCAACTGGGCGGTAATAAACACATATAAATAACACGGGTTTTAGCGCGATTTTTATCTCACGTAATTATCGCCATGTCTGAATGGAGAGAAGTAATTATTAAAAGCACGTCACAATCCTATCTGTGTATTTGAGTTTATATAGCAGAGAGAATGTGGACTAAAAACTAAAACTATTACTGCTCTATGTAACACCATCTAGCAGTAAATGCGATGGTTGTAGGTTCGATTTCCACAAATTTATAAATAAAAATTCAGCTTTACACATTTAAAAACCTTACCTGTAATAATTTTCCTGCTTCAGATGCACATTTTTGCCACGTGCCTAACTCGTCTCTACACACAGTTGTATATGTGTTGGCAGATTTTTTCTCTATTTGTTTTGCAATAAAAGACTTTCCACTGCCAGGGAACCCAACTAATACTAATATCTGCAAAATATTAAATTGATATAAAAGATCATTTAAGTTTTACATTCTGCTGTGGCACAATGGGCTCTGATAATTATGAAGTATTTATATAAAGACATTGCAATAGAATAACACTCACTTCTTTCTCATTGCTTATTAAATCTTCATTAAAAGGTTCCAATTTTAGATCCTTAGGAATAAATTCAGGTTTATTCATTGGAACATTAGATATGGAATGGCCTAAAAAGAATTGTTCTGGTGTGTAAAATGTCAATCCTAGATTTTCTGCAAGTAAAATATCAGCCATAGAATGGTCTTTCTTTCGACCTGGAGCCCAATTTGCCACTCTACCAGCAGCATCTCCACAGTAAAAACTATTATCTAAATCAATTGGAATATTATCATTTTTCTGCAAGAAAAAAAATATATAGTTTATTATTTTTTTAGCTTCTCAGTTTCAACTTGTCTGACCATTTAAACAATGAGGAGAAAATCTAGTGTTTCACTCCTTTTATCTATTTTGGCCAACATTCAAAATAATGCAATGCATGTTAAGCATCTGAACTTAACTTTTGTCATATGAATAGAAAAATTAAATAATTTATTTCCCCAAGACAAGCACAACCGTCACATTTGCAATCAGAAATTTAAAACAGTTATATAGATTCACCTTTTCAGTAAGCAGTTTCCACATGCCTGGTGCTGGTTTTCTATAAAATCCTTTCCCCGTTGCAAAGTAGACTTGCATAGGTACATTTAATTTTTCTACAATGGCTTCTATCTTTTTCTTAAAGTCCTCAATTTTAACTCTACCATTTCCAATTGGCGATTGGTTGCTTAATATTACTAATTTATAATTTTCTTTAAGCTTTTCTGCTAATTTGTGTGCTACCTGAGAAAATGCTATTTGCCAGTCATTTGTATCCACAGGATATACTTTTCCGGACTTAGTCTTAATTAATGTGCCATCCATGTCAAATGCCGCTATTTTGTTACTGGATTTTACACCTTTAGCTGTGAATATGTATACTTCACCTTTATCAATCTCTTCCCATATATTCTCCATAGCTTCATTTACTGATTGTTCTAATTTAGATTGAGGTTTAGATTTTTTCTTGGGTGATATTTCTATGTTTTCTTCTAGTTTCCTTTTTCTTTGTTTAGGATTATCTGTATCATTCGGCAGTGGATCAAATTCAATAACGTGAATATAATTGTTCAATAAAATTTCAAGTCTACTTCCATGTTTAACTTGATATATCCCATTTCTTTTTAATGCAAAACCATCTAATCCAGACGGATTTATTCCCAAAGGTTTGACCTCAACTTGGCATTGTTCACAATCAGCTTTCAAACTAACTGTAAACAATAAATAAATATATAAATTACATTATATTATTATATTAAATATGTTCGATTTATTATGAGTATTCTATACCAACTTTGTTGTCTCGAACAAGATTGATCCTTAATTTTAGTTGTTTTGCTTCGACCTACAAATATTTCGATATCATGTGGTAATTTTATAGCCGCATGCGTATCCAGTAAACATCGCAAAAAACATTGGCGTAACATATTGCACCGTATTCTGTATTTATAACATATTAAGATAGGCACATAATAACAAACGTTTCATCAAATTATTAAATCCTCTTAAATTATTTATATTTTTCTACAATTAAATTCACTGGAAGGATCATGATTTCTATATTTTCTAAATTTGCAATTTAGGAAGATAATTAGGTAAATGTCAATGTCAATAAGTATTTACAAATATAATATAACCCTATTCATTCTAGCATGAGACAAAATGTAAGCACTAAGCAAAGAAAACTGTTTCTAAAACTTTTATGCATTTTTTAATATTTTTATTTATTTTGGTCCAATATTAAAATATATATAGTAAATATTAAAATATGAAATTTTAATATAACTAAAACAAATTAATCAGACAACAATGTTGCACTTAACAATACAAGAAACTTAATAAAAACAACAAAAGTAATAACTGAATCACTACTGTTTTATAAACAAGTTGACCAATAGTAAAAATGGTGGATCTAATCTGACCGAAGACAAAACACTACATTTTAATTTGAAATAATTTTAATGATTATGTAAAGGCAATACCTGTGCTCTTTAATTTGTTATAGTAGTTTATTTTTATAGTATAAAATGCGTCTCATGTTTTAGAGTAAGTTGGCTTTTGGGTGTTTTTACATGTCAAGTATTTTAATATTATTATACGATACAGATAATGAAGTAAAAAGAATCAATTTGTTTTTTACAATGTTCTTGTTGAATACATACATAACATTCGTTTTTTGTCACTTAAAATTTTATAAAATTGCACATTGTTCGTACGCAATTTTATAAAATTTGAAAATATAATTATAAAAATCAATTTATCATTGATGAAATCGATAAATATTTTTTTTAAATAAAGAATTATTATCATTAACTTGAGAATCTTATAAACATCATTCAGCAATATTATTTATATTCATAAATCCATAGATATTTTTTTACTTAATATACTACATTAAGCTCCATCAATCGTAACTTATAAAGTAACTTTTTTTTTATTGGTAGATAAGTACATAGGGACGTTCGCCCCGATAATCTGATTTTAAATCTACATTCCGCTACTTACTACAAACTACTATCAGCTTTCGATCCGTTATTGACCGATCGGCCAAAAAATCGAAATAACAAAAACTTTTTCCACGATACGGAGAAAATTGCAGAACAAATATTCTACAATAACACATAAAATGGTCTTAACAAAAGCCATATTGCTTATATAATTAATTAATTATAATTACATATTTCTAGCAATTTTGTTAATTGTTATTGTCATTTAAGGAAGTCAATTGTCAGTTGTCAGGCTGTCAGGCTGTGAGCCTATGTCAATGTCATTTTCAATTACCATTTCGAAATTGGACATTCCGAACTTACGTGGTTTTTTGTGTGTGGATAGCTGTAAGCTGTGTGGCTTATACGATTGTTATTAATAAGAACTTCTATCGCAAACATTTAAATAGACTGTATCCTATGATTATATAAATATTCTTTATATATATAATTTTAGTTTTATATTAATTATACTTTAAACATTTTCCCGGCCAAAAATTGAGGTATATTTTTATTATTTTCTAATACAGTGTCTACGTGTATTATTGCTGACAAGTGGCATGGTAAATGAATTTTAGTATTTATTATTTTAGGCAATACGCAGTGTTATAATGTCGTTAACAAAAAGAAAACGTTTAGTTGAAGATGAAGAGTTATTAGAAAATGGCGATGCTGCTGGTGACCACAGCCAAAGCAATATAAAAGGGGATGAAATCAATATTGCTGTTTTGTTATTTTTATACACTCTTCAAGGGATTCCTCTTGGGCTTGCAGGAGCAGTGCCTATGCTATTACAAAATCGTGGTATTACATACACACAGCAGGTAGAGTTCAGTTTATTAATTTATATCGAATCAAAATTATATGTTGTTAATAAATATAAAATTAAATATTAATTATAATTAACTAACTAACCAGTTGTGATTGTACTTTATTGTTATTAAATAAGTGATAGGAATTTGTTGCTCTTTTATTTATTATTTTTATAACAAACTGTATGCTAAGGTAAATAAAAATAAAAACAATAGTAATTAATATATATTTCTTCTTCTCCATGTGCCTCTTGAATTAATATACTTACTAAGCTTTTTTTTTTTATTTCAGGCTGAATTTAGCTTTGTTAATTGGCCTTACAGTGTAAAACTTTTGTGGGCACCCATAGTTGATGCACTGTTTTGGCCAAAGTTTGGTAGAAGAAAAACATGGCTTGTGCCTGTACAATATTTAATTGGTATTGTTATGATAATAATGTCAAGTAGTGTGACCAGTTGGTTAGGAACAAATGATGAAGCTCCATCAATGTCAATACTTGTAATATCATTTTTATTTCTCAATTTCTTAGCTGCTACCCAAGATATTGCAGTAGATGGATGGGCTTTGACAATGTTGAAAAGGTATTAGAAATATTTACTTTTAATGTTATAATTGCTTATTAGCTCATCTTTTGTAGATTCTACTCTCACTTGAGGGGACAAATATTTTTTATTTCCTGTGACAACAAGACAAATCTTCATCTTGATTTCCACCTTTCAACACATTGTTTATATATATATATATATATAAAATGATTACTGAATATTTTTTCAGATGTAATGTTGGACATGCTTCCACATGCAATTCAGTAGGCCAAACAGCTGGATTTTTCTTGGGATATGTTGTATTTTTGGCATTAGAATCCCCATACTTTTGCAACAAATATTTAAGAGTTGTACCAGAAGAGACAGGCTTAGTAACATTATCGAGTTTTCTTATGTTTTGGGGATGGATATTTATCATTACAACAACTGTTATAGCAGTTTTCAAACATGAAACAAACGATTCAGTAGAACCAAGAGATAATAATGTCAAAGGAATGAGTGATATTGTTAATGCATACAAACAATTGCATACTATTGTTAAGTTACCAGCTGTAAGGACCCTAGCTTTGGTGCTGTTCACTGCTAAGGTAAAGCTATAAGTTAATTTTAATAAATAATTTTACAAAATGGTTTTTAAACTTTATTATATTATATCTATATTACATAGTTTTTAGCTCAAATATGAGAATGATAGTTGGTAATAATTATGTAAGTAAACTCTTTTATCTCAAACATAGATAGATCTGAGTATCTCTCATAAATCTCATGTTTTCTCACGTGGCACCATGCTTTGACTAGCCAGAGCAATAAAATGAAAGTAAATCATTTCCCCAATTGGAGATTGAACCCATAACTATTTACATAACAGATGTTGTCCATCTGTGCCATGATGGTACCTGAACATAAAAGATAATTTTTGTTACTTATTTTATTGTACTATTTCTTGTATAAATACATTTATTAAAATTTTATATCAATTTGTTCATAAAAAAAATGGTGTATTACAGATTGGTTTCTGTGCAAGCGATGCGGTATCTGGCTTAAAACTTGTTGAGGCTGGAGTTCCCCGTGAGGATTTAGCACTTTTAGCTATCCCTCTAGTTCCAGTTCAAATCCTCATGCCTGTGGTATTTATTTATACAGTTATATATATTTACTCGCTTTTAATTAACTTCATATTAATGTTTTATTCAGGTGGAATATTGCAACTCAATTTAAAAAAAAACTTCACCTTATTGAGTTGAAAGTTGGTATTTAATTTACAATGCATAATTATCAAACTCGAGACAAACTTTAAAAGAAAAAAATATTTTATATTTTTTATCACATTTTTTATTTAAGCTTCACATTTTGTCCTGCACAACCGAGGTAGGCAGAGAAAACCTGATTGAGTTATATATCACAGACATGTTAAGTGGTGGTATGCCAGTCTTCCTTCTAATTAAATCAGCTTCATGTTATATCACACACACATTAGGGTAGGCAGAGGGAACCTTGTGATAAGACACTCCATTCCCCACTTTCAGCTGAATTCATGGGGCATTATGTGTTGAGTTGCGAAACTCTACACCCACTAATTTAGGAAATATAAATAATTTAAATATAAACGTATGCAAGTTCCTCTAAGTGAAGATTGAACCCACAACTATTGTTTTTACCGTCATATGTTTTACCATTACACCAGATATAACAGAAAAGAAAAAAGACATTGAAGTAATTATTACTAATATGATAATTACTTAATCATGTCAGTAAATGTATAAATCATTTAAATCACATCATTATTAATTTTACACTTAAACTCAATTGACAAAAGCATATCCTTATATGTCTATATTATTATATAATTCTATGAACTAATAATATATCATAAACTGAATTCTTGTCGAAAATAGTAAATGCTATTTTACTGATTTTGAATACTTTTCATTTATTTATTTAAAATACAATATTTATATTTATATTATTGAAATATACAATTCGCGTTTATAATCACTTTAATAACGTAGCATGTTATGAGTTCAATTCCCACTCACTTCTCATCACTTCCAAACTCTGGTAACGTGCCTCGTTAGCGCGGCATTCTGTACCACCGCTCAACGCGCGATTCCTTTAAAAAATCGGCAGAAAGTAGGAAACGAAAGTGTTTTATTGGGAACAGAATTTCTTAACACTGTGTTCCCAGGTTCCCTTTGCCTAAGCCTAGATGCTATGTGCGGAGTTTAACTGAGACCGTATAACACTAAAAATAAGAAAAAAATATTTAATCGGCTTTACGCTGTATCTCGCACACATCAGAGTAGACAGAGGGAACCTAGTTATGTGAATAATACTGTTATAAAATGTAACAAAATATCTTTTTAGTATCTAGCGAAACACACAACTGGACCTGCTCCACTATCCTTGTGGCTACAAGCTTTTCCACTACGTCTGATTGTGGGTCCCCTGGCAGCTGCACTTGTAGCGATCACACCAAGTCTGTTGGGCAACTCTGGCCCTTCATACTCCTACCTGTTTCTTTTGATGTGCCTTTATGTATTTCATCAGGTATGTTTACATATATATATTTTAGCATTGCACTTTTATAGCAGGATAAGCAGAGGGAACCCTGTTTTATGTTAATTTCCCCCAAATTTTGTAGATATTTAGGTGCATATTGAGTGGCGTAACTTAATGCGGCACTGTGCTTGTTACTAGAACGATAAAATTGAAAATATCACATTCCCCCTTGCAGACATCCGAAACCGTCCCCTTTACAATCCGACGCCGTGCCACGATTACTCAAATATATATATTAATAAACGGAATCTAGTAATTACACGTAATATTAACTTTTTGTTTGATAAATTATCTATAATAAATTATGTACTTAATTATTGTATTGTGTTGAAATAATACACTATCTCATAATGAGTGAATTTTTAGTGCGTTTTCGTGATTATTGGTCGTGCAGTGAAGCACTTATTTTTTTATGTTACTACTTCATAATGTCCAAGTAAACGATAGAGCTTTTTAAATGAAACTAATTTAACCGGATTAATCGTGTATATTTAAGATTTTACATTTTGGAAATCCGACGTTTCGAAAACTGCAATAGTCCGTGGTCACGGATAGACTGAAGTGCCACCTCCAAAATATATTTATTGTAACTATTATATTCCAGACATGTCTTTACTGTATGTTCGTGGCAGTAATGGCTTTCTTTGCCAAAGTGTCAGATCCAGCTGTGGGAGGCACTTATATGACGTTACTTAACACCGTAACAAACCTTGGAACTAATTGGCCCAACACGTTAGCCTTGTGGGCTATAGACCACCTCACATATAAGAATTGCACTTCCGAAGTATTGACTGACAACACGTGTGCTACGCAATTGGAGACTGAGGTAAATTATTTAATATCCGATATATTTGTTTAGCTTCACGCTTTATCTCGCAAGTACAGTATGGTCGACAAGTCGTGGCCTCCCTGATGTTAGGTTTAGATGGCTACGCTAACCTGTTTTAGGATTTATTTTATTTTTGGCTATTTGTTTCCTGAGTACACAATGCGCAAAAGTTGAGAAAACCAGGACGGCCACTACTCGTCGACCGTAATGTAAGTAGGTTTGGCAGAACTTATGAGACACTCTGTTCCCCATTTTTGACCAACATTTTGTGACATTGCGTATAAGTGGCCGACCTCAGTGCACTTTTTCTTGTTTCCAGAGCAAGGACATGTAATTACCTAAAATAAAATTGTATGCAGAAATTCTCTAATATTAGAACAAATGTTTAATATTTCTAGGTTTGCAAGAATAACGGTGGTGTATGTAACACAAGAATCGATGGTTTCTACATAGAAGTGGTTGTTTGTCTCGTTGCCGGTTACCTCTGGCTGCAATGGGGGCGGAAGACCATCAATCGCCTACAACGACTACCCGCCTCCGCTTGGGAGATTGCACGCAAACGATAAGACTGATTTATACTATACTCTATACATATATCTAACTATTTAAAACTTTGATCTATATATCATAATGTGAAGCAAAAACTTTATACTCCTTTTTACGAAAATTGTACAGACAGGGGAGTATGAAATTAAGCACAGTTATAATTTATAAAGAGGAGTGCAGGATGCTAATATTTTTTAAAAATAATAGCATAAAAATACCTTAAATTAATAAAAAAACAACACACACTATCATATGTTTTGGAACTCACAGTTTTGTATGATTCTTTAACACACGAGTACACGTTGTTATGGCAGCGCCTATTGTATTGGTCAATTGATTCTCTTGTAATTATAATATTGTCTGTAATAATACTTATCGTGACTATCTTTCTTTTTAAAAAAAAATACGTAGTCCATTTTATACTAAGAAGATTTATTAATTTTGTTAATTTAAAAATATGCGACTTTGCAGCGTTTCGTTTCAATAAGATATTTATTGAAGTGCTGTGGGTTACACAATAGTTCTAATTTTTCCATCTGGTGCGTAAAGAAATGGTGGTGTACGAAATTCATTGGAGTGACAGTGGCGCTATCTGTCGAAAATTCGTCGCACCAACTCTGAAACCTTCGTGGACTCCTGCACATGATCAAATGCATAATTTCCGACTTTATAAAGAATACATACAACATTAATTATTAGGATTTCATACCTTTTAAGGAAAAAAAGATCACTTTGTCGTCCATCTGGTCCACACAAGTAATTTAAGTGGTCTTTCTTTCATAGACAACAAAATGATAGTGACAGACGGCCGCCTTTATCTCACAAACGCTTGGAGATATCGAGTTGAAATTCAAACTATATACTCAAATCTACAGCCCCATGATTTCTTAACAAAATGTATTTCTAGATTTACTTAAAAAAAACAGCATAGCCGTTTATATCGCATAGAATACATATTTCAACACTGTAAAGAGAATCAAAATTGATGGGGCTGAAAATTATATATTTGTGGTTAAATAATAGCCTTAAAATGGGGACAAAATTTGGTGTTAAAGCTAGATCAAGTGAGATATCAGATGGAAAGCTAGCAGAAATAAAGCTTGAATTTCAGAAAAATCCAATTTTTTATATATAAGAATATTCTATATTCTAGTTAAATATATATTTATTATTAGAAATAACAGTAATGTATATACATGTGTATATATTAGGCACAAAATATTTTGGCAGAAATTTTTAATATTAAATATTAAATAACTAGGCTTTTTCTATTAACTACTATATATTTTCTACTATCTATTTCAATTATTGACTGATGCATAAACAGCATAACGGCCGTTGTGCCGCAAATGGTCAGCGTCTGACTGTAAACGCGATGGTCGTGGGTCGTATTCCCGCTACCCACCAGGGCACGTATCAATAGTAACACGCAATGTCCTAAATTTAGGCGGAAAGTGGAGAACAGAGTATTTTAACACTTGTTCCTTTCTGCCTATTCTTTATTAACAAAATAAAGCGTGAAACTGAATAAAAGTATACAAAAGGCTTCGAATATTGCTAGCCTAACTATAATAATAAAACTAGGTAACTTTAGTCATTCAATTATAAGATAATTCCATTTAAAGCTATATTTTCATTATATTTTTGTATTAAAATATCCCATGTATTTATTTACTATTCATATGAACTAAAAAAAAATTATATTGATATAGAAATTTTTAAGGTTCCATACTATAAATTTATATATAATAATTAAAATCATACGCTATATAAACATACATTCTTACAAGTGAGTGTAGTTTATTGATAATATTTGATTAACATTTCACAATTTAATATGATTTTGAGTTTTTGTCAGAAGTTGACCTGAAACGAGGCTATACACAGCAGAACTTAGAATTAAGACACATGGTTCCCCGCTTCGCCTCCGCCGACCTTTGGAGGCGAAATGTGGGATCATGGTTTTTTTGATCAGGTCACTATAATTCTAAAAGTGCTATATATTGATATTCAAACGCAATAAGTGGTTAATAAGTAAATTAAGATAATAACTGAAACACTATATAGTATTTAATAAAACGACAATTAAAAACAAATAATTTCTAAGTTTATATTAATTTTGCCTTTGCTGAATTAAATATGAGCTGCAGAAATGTGTTAAATTTGAGACTATCATACCTAACATGTTTTTTTTTATTTGTACATCTGTCATATCATATAAATTTTATAAGTAGGTAATATATTTTCGTGATTTCTTCCACTGTATTTATTATATAAAACAAGTTTTTCATCGATATTTATAAAGAGTAATGTTTTGGAAATTTTACCACTTATGTATAAAGCCCTAGCCTACATGGTGAAAAAATTAAAATGACATAAAATGAAATAAATAGTTATACTCGACGAAAATCTAACGTAAAGTACTTTAACTTACTTCTTACCTTACCTTACCTTACCAATTAATTGTATAGTCAGTCTGTTGGAAGAAATTCCAACCACCAACCAACCACTATTTAAACTACTAAATATGCTAATGTTGTTGGCACAATCTTGTGTGTATCTGTTGCATTGGCATATTTCGAAATAATTTCAATCAACAATTTTTTTTTCTTAATCTGTATATAAAATTGACATATATAACCTAAGGTTTCATTTTAAGGAGCATCTCTTTTAATATAATTATTATATATTCGTGGGCTACCAATTTTCCAATAAAAAACATAAAACTTCAAAATATCAGTTAATAAATTAAATTAAAATTAAATTAAATAAATTAGCTTCACGCTATATCCCGCACACAGCAGGGTAGGCAGAG
>DVQM01000618.1:0-15804 GCA_018231645.1 Heliconius ricini
AAAATTACTAAATGTACAGACAAAATATTTTTACTTTCTTATTATATATAGAGATAAAGATAAAGATGATATTTTATATGACACGTTTATATCTTAGAATCCGTTAACAGGACGAAGTAAAGACAGTAATGTAGAAAACAATAGGAACATCATCATCTATTTGTACATATTTGTTGTATAAATATAATTATAGAAACATTTAAAAACAAGCTAAATTACTAAACAAAAGACCAAATATATATATATATGTGTGTGTGTATATATATATTTGGACATATTCATATAGTTTATGTACGGTAATTTGAATTAAGGTGTAGGTGGTGGTGGTGGTGGGGACGCTGTAGGACCCACAACGACCTCACCCCGCATTAACAATCAACGCATTTGTCCAACTTTCACGTTTGGGGAGTATTTGTAGAAAAATATACCATTTTATGATTTAGGTATGAGGATGAGGCAGTCGTGGCGCATGTGCGTAACCACCACAGTTATGGGTTCGAATCCTCCTCGGGGAATGATTGTTTTTTCCTATTTTCATTTCTTTGCTATGATGACCAAACGCGGCGTTAAGTTCCACTAAAAAGACAATGTCTCGAAAAATTGAGGTGTGGTGTGTCTTAAAACTAGGCTCTATCTGCCTACCGGGAAAAAGCGTGAAGCTGTCTTTATATATTTCAGGAAACATTTTTTATTACATTGACTACTTTTATATTTTCTTTATATCATGATATTCGTGATTGCAGTCTCTTGTTCTAAATATTTAAAACACATTATTATCAAAAACAAAAATATAACTTATTTAATAATTATGGTATTAGAAACACTTTTGAATCAAGTTATATAGAAATGTCAGTAGTGTCAGTCCTACAAATAGTTACCACCGGTTCCGAAGGCACTTCTGCTGAAAAGACTGTTTTAGAACAAGAAGTTACTTTTATACATAAAAAAATATTTTTAACCTTTTTAAAGGGTTATTCCACAATTAGGAAAGAGAAATATTTATTTAGAAAACGAATAAACTTATCTGTATTATCTGAGTGTGAAATAACACTTTAAAAATGTTAAAAATATTTAATTAATAGTATTCTCTTATTTCTTTAATAAATTATTTTTTTGTACATCTGTTTCAATTTAATTTGTAAGTAATAAACTGATTCCTTATCTTTATTTATGATATTATCGTAATTTTCCAGAATTTTTTCTTCAGTACACGTCCGACGGCTATCTAAGAGATTGTACCTGACAAGCGATCACATTTAATTTTTATGTTTTTGTGAAATACAATTTAAATAACATTATAATATTTATATGAGTATGTGTAGTATGAGGTCAGTCGTGGCGCAAAGCGACGGGCGTGATTTCTATGGAAATGGAATATTTAATATTTTAATACCTTCTTTATTTCTTTCAAGTCGTGGGAACAAGAATTTGGCAAGAAACGGTGAGTAGAGTATCTCAATATTAAGCCACCTCTACCTCCTCTCCATACTCTGATACGTGGGATTCAGCGTGAAATTGAATGAAAAAGAAAATGTAATGATTATTATTATTATTAACAGTTTTTGTCTATATTTTTATAGTAGTTTTATCACTCACGCTTTCTCCAGTCTAATTTAATTTTATTTTAATTATTCGAGGCATTGCGTGTTGAGAAGCGGAACTCAACGCCACGCTTTGCCTCTGAAAACATGAAACATTTAATTTCCTCGAGTGACAATCGAACTCACAACCTGTCAATATGCGGGAAATGGAGTCCTTAAAAATAGGTGCCCAGATTCCTTCTGCCTCCCCCCTAAATGTGACATAGCAGGAAGCTAAAAAATAATAATAAATTGCGATCATAATTGTTACGCACTTGTGAGCGCACCTGTGATAGATAAATTGTAAAATTGTTTAAATAAACCGAAGGGCAGATTTCTTATCTCTACGCATCTCCCACATTCAACAGATAAGAAAAAAAAAATCCCTATTGTATCGTATTAATATATTAATACAATTATAAGGAAAATTATGTATATTTTAACATGTATTTTAACAAAGCAAAGCACGACGTTGAGTTCCGCTTCACTCAATACGTAATGTCTTGAGATCGGCAGAAAGTGTGGAATACAGTGTCTTAACACCAGGTTTCTTCTGACTATCCTTCTGTATGCGGGATACAGCGTAAACCTTAAATACAATAAAATATATTTTATTAATATATGTATATATTTTTTAAATTATGAAAATGTATATATATGTATGAATTCTGAAATTCAACTATGATTATAGAAGAACGTAAAAGCTATCTATAAGCTTCAAGCTTTATCTCTTGTGGGATAACTAGACTGAAAGGATCACCACACGCTACGGTCAGCCTCTTTCGCGTCGTCAAATATCATCTCCATACACGCCCTCCGGGAGGCCTTCGTGTTTTATACGTGATCTTCCAGTATCATCGATAATGTTTTCAGGAAGGTCAACCGCGATCTCTCCTACTTCTCTTACCACTTAGTCTTGCTTCATAAGGATTTTTTACCATTGTTTTTTTAATTAATTCTCTCGACATGTCAACATCACTTTTGGACTAACATTGTTTACTAACATTGTTTTTCCTGATAGAAACCTGGGAACCTAGTATTAAGTCACTCCGCTCCTAATAAAACACTTCCCTACCGCACTTTCCGCCTTATTCTTGAGGCTTAGTTAACTTAAAACTTATATTCTTAAGTTACCATCATTGAATTGCAATTATAAAATTTAAATAAATATCTTAGTAAAAAATATTATGGTAGCTTCAAAGACATACATTTCTATTTGAACTCGATCTAGAACTTTACGTTGACTAGTTTTGAGCAAGCATCATGTGTGGAATTGCTTCATATTTTAAAATTCTTTGCAGAATACTACATACATTTGATCCATAACCTTTTTCTCCAAAAAATATTAGTGTAACAGTATTATGTTAAAATGTTTATAATTCTTATATGAGTACTCTAAAACTAGTACTGCCAGACGTCCTTAAGTTTGTTCAAAATTGGGGCAAGCTTACTTACGTTATACTAACAAGGTTTAATCTTTCATATATTATTTACTAACTCTTTCAAGACCTCTCATTGCGTGATAAGGACCCAGAACAATGCGATGGCTCAAACATCCTCCCAGACAGTGATGAACCTTAAGTTGGCGCTACCTCTGAGAGAGCCCCACTTTCAAATTAGTAAGTACGCATACAGTCTTAACTACATATTAGCCTTATAGTTCTCAAAATTTCAGTTTTGCTAAAATGACGTAGGTTAGGGGGCCCCGGGATCTTGGGCTATAGGCTATGTGATTTCTAAACGAGATTTTTGTTCTTGCATATTATTATTATCTTCATATTTAACTGATCTTAGCAAATTAAATATTTATTTAAATTTATATTTTCATTTCTTCGGTTTGGTGTCGAGGCAAAGTAAGTCATTGAATTCCACCACTCAACACGCAATGCCTCCAGAATTCGGCGGAAAGTTTGCAACGAAGTCTTAACTCTAGGTTCCCTCTGCCTACCCTGCTGCGTGCGGGATGCAGCGTGAAGCTGATTTAATTTAATTTAGTTTTTAGTAAAAACATGGCCTATCTATGAACAATGTTGCCATAGCCTAAGACACAGTACATATTACTATCGGTAAATATAGCAAGTTAACAATATCTAGAATATATATTATAAACTAATATGGTTATTAATATAAAAAAATATTATTTTTAATTACAATTAAGTTACCACAATATTTACCGACTTCCACACAAAGCGGAAACGAAAAGTTTATTTTAAAATAACTGTAAAAATCCCAAAACCTCATAAAAAGTTCCATTTTCACCCTGAATTAACATTTCAAATACAACAGTAATTCAACAAAAGACGTGATGCGGACCAGAGCTGGCTAACAAAGTTACTCGCTCGTAAAAATGGCGGGGGCGTCAACGCAATTAGAATTTCAAATTTTTCAATGAAAAATCGATCCTTCCGGCCAATCCTGTAGCTTCCGCCGCTCTTGGAGCACTTTTAATGGGAACAAAAGGGAAACATTTTATCTATATTCAAAAGTTGGTAATTGTTAGTTGTTTGGATATTTTGTTGATGTGAAATATTGTTTTATATTTTTGTTTTATAATTTTGCATTTTGCTTTTTAACCACTTAATTATCTATAAGTTAGTTTAATTGTTATAAAAATATATTATGAGGAAAAAACGTATGAAGATCCTTGTGGGTTTTGTCGTTTTTTTTTAACGCTACGAACACGTGGTGCGTATCTTTAAATAATTTTCTATGGATTAATGGTTCCATAATTGTTTTAGAACCAAGACAATTCACAAGACTTCTGGAAATTCTTTTATATCTAATTATATATTAAATTTAATAGCAAAAATTTACCGACATTAAATTTCTTTATAAAACATTTAAAATCATACTTAGCAACATATTCTCTACTTTCTTTTAGTTTTATGCTATAACACACACATAGTAGGATAGGCAGATGAAACCTGAGAACCTAGTATTGAGGCACTCACTCTTAGCTTGTTACCTTGTTACCATTAAGATACTTCCGTTACTCACTTTCCCACGAATCTTGGATGCAGTGCGTGTTGAGTGGCGGAACTCAACGCTGCATTTTACCTCATCAATAACCTTTTATTACTTTAAGTATCTATATTTAAAATATGTAATGAATATATTTATTATTATCAGAATTATAAAATAAAGAGAGAAGTGAAAAAAAAACATATTTTGTACCTATATCAAAAGTATACAAAAATATACCAACAATATAACATTTTCATACGTTTCAGTATTCCTTCCTTTCAACTACGTTTTCAAATCCTGTAATTGTTGGCTAGATGGGTCTCCATGCCTCCCACTTCCGGAGCTTGGAGGACGCTCATTACGTACAACCCTACAGTCAGTTCGATTCGATTTAATTTTCCTCCCTTCTGTAGTTTATTTGGATATTACATGAAATACCTACAGTATTTGAATTTATATACTTTTTTAAGCTTCACGCTATATCCCGCACGTAGGGAACCTAGTGTTAAGACAATTTTTTTATGAAGATATATCGAGTGTAGATAAATTTTAAAGCATTATTTGACAAATAAAATATATATACAATTTGGTGTTAGACAATTCTGTTCTCAATTTTCCGGAGAATTCAGGGAGGCATTGTGTGTTGAGTGGTTAAACTCAACTTCTCTTTAAGAAAGCGAGGGAAAGAAAATATTAATTATTTCATTTCCTAGAGTAGGAATCGAACCCACAATCTCTCACGTTGAGTCGCGCGTTCTTGCCCCTACGCCACGACTGGCCTTAGTATAATATTAGTAGTCTTAATAAATTTTTGGCTATTATTATTTTTCTGTTGCCCATTTTTCATTTTAACACAAATGGCGGGCATGAGGAACAGGGTTTCTTAAAACTACTCGCCTAATAATATATATAGGTATTTGAAAAATTGTTTTATTGCACCACCCAATTTTCAAGACATTGCGAGTTGAGTGGCGGACATCAACGCCGCTTTTTGTCTCGTCACCAGAAACAACAAAAAACGTCATTCCCCGAGTGGTAATCAAACCCACAACCGCCACTTTTACAGTCAGCCACTGTCTTATAAACGTAAAAAGCATAGTAGGTAGCTTCATAATAGTTAGCCACTCAAAAACTCATACAAAAAAATATATCAAAAAGGTAGAAAATCTGCCTTAAATACCTAAAACCGACCTAAATACCTTTGTCCCAAATACAAAATTACGGTCTTCAGTCAAGAGTCATCGTGACAAAACGCGATGATTGCGTCGTCTAATCCGTAAAGTACTGTGCTTGGTACGTCTGTCTGGTTATTATGTAGAGCGTTGAGTGGAATGGAGGGGTGGGGAGGATACTGTTGGTTCGATTTACCTTTGTTAAGATTAAAAGAATACTAAATGTTTTTTTGTCAGTGCTTTTAGTTTGATGCCTTATTTTACTCTCTCACCCTCCATTCACTCTTATAGGGTCACTTTATTGTCCATCTGGCTGCTTTACTATCTATCAAGGTGATATTCTTAGCTTTTTTCGAAATTATCATGCGAAATTTCGTTTAGTTATTTTAAGAAAAATATATTTGAAATATTTGGAAATGCTTTTAGAAAAAAATAATTTGGGAAAAAAATAAAGAACTAAAGAAGTATCTCCTCTTACCTCGTTACCGTCCCTCGTGGTGAAATGGAAAAATCTAAAAGTTGTGTATGACACATGACACATGACACATTCAAAATCCTCAAAATAACTGACTGCAGCTCAGTTATAGTTGGTTCTATAAAAAAATAAAGTGATACAATATAACCCATAGCCTTCCTCGATAAACGGACGGTTCAACATAAAAATACGTTTTGAATTTGAACCACCACCACCGCTTTATAATATTGGTACCTAAGGTACAGGTAGGTTTAATAAATGTTTTATAAAAATGTTATATGTGCGTCGAGTAAATATACTCACAAGATGTTTTTGTGGCAAATGTCTTAAATTATAATTTAGAGTATAATTTAATAGTATATTTGATATTAAACTTACCGTAATATTATAATGTCAAAAAAAATTGCAGAGAATGTCACGAAAGTGAGCGGAAAGAATAGAATGGAGTGTTTTAACTTAATATATATACCTATACATATATCACAAAATTTTGTCTTCATAATCAAATCTTTGGACGTACAATGTAATACAATAAAAATTTACAAAACATCTCTTGATAATTCAAATTAAAGTTAAGGTTAGGTTAGGGTTATTTAGTTGTAAATAAAAAAAAGACCTATTGACGCCAGTCGTGGCTCAGTGGCACAAAGTATCACTGCAAAGCCGACTGGTTGTTATTGCGATCCCTACTCGAGGAGATGAAATATTTACTTATGATGGAAATATAAATTTTTTTGCATTTCTTTGCTCTTGTGTCGAGGCAAAGCGGGGCGTTGAGTTTTGCCTCCAAAATTTGGCAGAAAGTGGGGAACAGAGTGTCTTAACACTAGTTTCCCTCTGCCTACCCTGCTGTGTGCGGAATACAGCGTTACAAGCTAATATAATTTTTAATTTTAATTTAAAAGACCTATATACGTTTATATACAGCTTGAATGACAATTAAATTATAATTGATGTCTTAATGTTCATTAGTGATTAATTCGTTCACTGTTATGTTGTGCTAGAACTATTATATTAGGTAATTATATTATTCTATATAATACTTGCGCCACGGTACAGTGAGATAACATTTTACTATAAAGGCAATAGTTATGGATTCGATATCCACTTGAGGCATTAATAATTTCATGATTTCGCTCTAGTAACGAGGCAAGGCGCGGCGTTGATTTCCATCACTTAACACGCAATGCCAAAAGAATTCGGCGGAAAGTGGGGAACGGAGGGCCGAGTGTCTTAACACTAGGTTATAATGTCTCTAAAATTGAGCGAAATGTTGGGGAAAACATCTTAACACTAGTTTCCCTTTAAACTAGGGAAGTAAAAGTGTGAAGCTGCTATATTTTGTACTACTTAAATTCGTAGATTTTTTAGTAACATATATAATTAACGAAGATATTAAACGCCAAAGTTCGTAATTGGAAAGTTTCAAAGCATATGCGTGTACCGTACGTATTAAAGTGATCTACAACCTTTTTTTTATTTTTATGTGCTCATATTGAAAGCCCAAAAGAAGTTCTTTATTTAAATTAATTCTAAATAAAGTTCTTAGACAGATATTGGAAGCCACAAATGTCATACATATCATATAACCAAAATAAATACAAAAAATACAAAAAAAAAATACAAAACAAACACACAAAAATCCAACATAACAAAAAACGAAACATTTATAAAAAATAAACATAAAAAAATATATACATAAATAAAAAAAAAACAGTATGCATCAAACATTAATACCAACAACATAAACCAAAAAAATCTACACAAAATCGAAATCCGACACGCAAAATGCTGATTTAAGCTCGACATAAGAATTTTTTAGTAGTTTCCACTTTCCTACGTAGGTAGGGTAGGGTAGGGCGTTGTGTGGACACGCCTCTTGGGGTGGCCAATGGCGGACCAGCTAGTAGGGAGTTCGACGCCGCCTAGCGTCCACAACTTAGTAAGTCGGTACCCTGTGTGAGGATAGGTCGTATAATCTTGTGGCATGGCATGTTCGACGGCTAGACGGGAACCTTTGTGATTTTTATTGTGTTTAAGTGTTATATTATTTTGTGGGAAAATGAAGGTGAGTTTGATTTTTTTCTAAAGAATTATTCGGATAGAGTTTTAGATATTTTTAATTTTATACGTATATAAGGTTATTGTTAATAAGCTATGTGTAATTTTTGTACTCAGTCATCAATTTTGGAGCATTTTGAATATTTTAATATGATAAGATTCATTTTTATAATATTTTTCATAGGTAAATTGAAGAAAATACGTTTTAGTTGTGATAATTACATGTTTGAGCTTTCGTCGTTTGTGATATAATATGAAAAAATATCCTTATATCGAATATAAGATAGATATAATAAAATTATAATTTCAAGGGATTTTAGACAATATGACATACTTACTTGATCGTTATATTATATAGTTTGAATTTATACATATATACTTGTGTTATACAAACTCCCTTTTAAGCTCTCAGCAACCTTATAAATAAGTTATTTTCATATAAACTTTCAATGTTTAGAGTCAAATGTTAAATATTGATTTATATAACAAATAAATTTTAAATGAACCATAAAATATTTTTAAAAAAGCAAAGTTATTTTGGCCTACAACAACAAGCTCTACCTAATAATAACCTATTAACTTCAAATGCATTCCTATTTTAATGTATATTTCATGAACATAACTAAAAAACAATATAACTGAAACATATTCTGTTAAAAAGAAATTTAGCACGAAATAATTTTTCGTTACACATTTAGTAGAGTATATCGTCCGTCGGTACTAATTAGATTTAGTTTGAATTAAGTTTTTATTCGAATAAAGAAAGAAGTAAGGAAATTTTCCCCTAAAGTAACAATTTCAATTACATATATTTTTTTCTTAAACTTTATTTCTATTTTCCCAAACTACAAATTTTTAGATGGATTTTAAAATTCTCTATATAAAAAAAATATAAAGACCAGTTTAATAATATAAAATACACTTTAACAGTATAAACTGGTCTTCTTTTTCATCTATACTATTTTTATATATAAAACAATTAATTTATTGAATGAAGTTGAAAAAATAACTATTTTGAATTTCTTCTATATACATAAATATAGTGCAGTTAAAAGTTATTATATAACTTTTAACTGCATGTTGGCAGATGAAAAAGTTTTAAAAAAGGTTTGACAATAAAATTGATCTTTTCATTTAAATTATTCTTTCTTTATTTATTTTATTATAACAAGTATAGCACGGCTTAGGAAGAGGTAGCTTACATTCCAATATAACCCTAATAACAAAAAAATCTATCATATAAGTACAACTCACTGTGTTGATTTTAAATCTTCAATATATCACTATATATTGGTATTTTGACAAATTATTCATTCATATTAAATTGTAATAAATTGTATATAAGGAACGGAGTAATATTTTAAAAATTATATATTTTGATTGCTCAAAGGAAATTAACAAATGTGATATTTCATTATTCATTAGTGGTTTTTTTTTGTTCTGACTTTGATCGTGGGAAAACGGTATGCCTATACCTTAAATTTATGAATATTTTTTTATATATAACAAGAAAGAATATGAGCCGCATTTTAAACATTTATTGTAAATTTATCTCACCGGAATTAACTGTAGAGTTTCTTGTGGTCTTCAAAAAAGGTAGAAGCTTGTTATAGGACTGACAAAACTGACATTTTAATGTAATTTGACTATGAAAAGTGCGTGTAATAGCTTAATTGATTAAAAAATATTTTGTTTTTGTTTTCTGACTCAAGTAGGTACGTGTATATGAGCCTAACTCGTAAGTATTTAAAGTATTTCTGGGTTTCTTTTATTTATATTAATGTATATTACAAACATCTATACTACGAAAGATTCAAATATCAGTTTGGCATAGGCAGAAAAAACTTGTGTTCAAACCGAATGGAGATAGAAAAAAATATTCATAAATATGTATATATCCCTGGAACATTATTTTTACTGAGTTACTTAAATACGATGCACATTTCAAACGCGGGGTAGGATTGTTGAAGGGATTGTAGGCAAGTGCTACAAAAGATTTTTTGTAATTTCTATGAAAACTGGAAAAAATCATTTTATAGTTCACAAAAACTTTAATTAGTCCTAGTCTGTAAATACTATGTTCTTACTATGTTCTTAATTAAACTACGGCTACAATTTAAATCTTTGTTGGATAGCTTAACACGTTATAATTTTTACATAAAAAATACATATTTATATTAAATGCACTAATAACAGCTGCGAATATTAGTTACAGTTAATTTGTACTTATTTTTCAGTACAATAACTAAATATAACAGTGAGGTTCTCTCTAATAATAACCACTTATAATATTAATTTTACCTATTTTTATGTAATGGTTTCAAGTTACAGTAGTTAAATACATTTAGTTATTTTATATTTTAAAAACCAGATAAGCGTGGGTTGGCCTCACTCATTGAGGAGATTCTAGATCACGAGCTTTTTCTGAAATTGAAATTTAGCTTAGCTAGAGCTCTTTCATCCGATACCTCAATTGAACTAGAGGCTTTTCATACCTAGGCTATTATTTTTTTGTATTTGACCACAAATGTGTTTCATAGTTCAACCGGAAGTACTTTGTTAATTATGATTCCCTTTATAGTGTCGAAATATGAGTTTTTTGCGAAATGGCTGTAGCTTTTTTTTTTAGTAAATATAGAAATACAATTATTTCAGGAAATCATGGGACCGTTCATTTAAGTATATGATTTGAATTTCAACCCGATATCTCCAGGCGTTCTTGAGATAAAGGGTCTTGACAGACAGACAGATGGACAGATGGACAACAATCCTTTTTTGCCTAACAGGCACGGAACCCTAAAAACGACCATATAAAAATTATCCGCAAAATCATCTATCCCATAGGCGTAAGTTCAAAAGAATAGTAAGTAGCTTATCTTTGAGCGTTCTCGATAACCAACATTTACATATCGTGCCTCCGGAATTATGTTACACCGTGGCCTCTGCTTCTCGAGACTCTCGACTCGAGACGATACCGTATAATTAGATGCATTGTTTTATAGATATGTTCTTTTTTCTTTTATTATTATTTATATTACTAATAGCTATTTAAAGTATAGTAGAGTAGAGGTGATTTTTGTCAGTATCTTTGGAGGCAAGCTTTTGTAAAGCTTGGTTAGCCAGAGGACCGCTTTTTTGATGATTCTGGAGAAATTTATTATATATATATATAAATATTTTGAAGTTGTAAAATAATGGCTTAATATACATATTTTAAAATTTATCATTGCTTGTAGTTAGCTTGTTATTTCTCTATACTTACATTAAAATCGTAACAAATCGGTGTCTATATTTGAAAGATATTTATTGGACTTTAGAAAAATGTTATTGGGGACCTTTATTAATGTAATAGAAAACAACAATGATTTTTAAAATTTTCGTCTGTTTGTCTGTGCGCTTGCTCACGCTTATCTCAGAATCGACTTCGTAACAGAAGTATTTTATATAATCGTTTCATTGAATTGGCTCAAACTTTAGTTTTCAATATTTTGTTCTTTGATATTGTTGGTAAATTATTATTTGTAAGATGATAGAAAAAACTCGAAATTATATGATTATGTATAGAACGAGATCTCGGAAATCTAGGAAGATTTAGGATTCTCCAATGTAAGCAATATACTTATAATCGGAGATATAGGATAAAATATATTATCCTGGAATTATTTCGGAATCAAATTTTTTTTGGGAAAAACTAGGTTGCGGTGTGCGCACAGTTACGGTTTACCTAGATAGGTGTGAAATAACTAAATATTTTACTATAATACTATATAAATATGACAATTTTGCTAACAAAATCAAATTAATTTCCAAAACACTTAAATTACGATTTATTTAATGTATAGCAGAATAAGTAAAGCCGTGACACTGGGGCACAAGGGTGCGACTGTAACGTGACGGTCGTGAGTTCAATTTCCACTCGAGGGAATCAATTATTATTTGTTATATTTTCATTTATAGGTATTTCATAGAAAAAAATAATTGCAAACTTATAATTTTAGTTCATTTCATACAAAACAACTGTATATGCGCGCAAACTTATATCTATTAACTTTTTCGTCGCATCATCAAAACAAGTAAGGTATTTGTCAATCACAATATTGAAATTGGTAGAGAGCTCTCGTTAGGGGACGTCCGACGGTTTTTTTTAAATATACTTAAATAAGCATTCGTATGTTACAAGCGGGCGTAGCCGCACGGGAGCAACAACAAAAAGTTGTAATTACCATACCGATGTGAACGTTTAGCCATAGTTCCAGGGTGCTTGGACATTTTATTCAAAAGACGCGACAATAAATACTATCCTGAATTTTAAAAATAAAAAAGAAGTAAATGTATATTAAAAATAATAAAGAACTGTTTTTATGTATAATCACTTAGATATTTAGTTTCCTTTTGGAATCTAAATGTCTCCGTCTAAGTTCCCTGTGATCGTAACTTAGGTCTTTACTAAAGAGACTCGCCTGGTTTTTTTCGATTTATTTATAACTTTATTCACAAAATTAATAACAGTAAATACATGTTAGACATTTCATGAAAAATGGGAAACAATAACATAAAGAAAACCGTTTAATGTCATGATTTGAACCTTGGATATCTTACTGTTCCCTGCTTGGCGATAATATTATACAAGGTAAAACGAAGTATTAAGTTGTATGCAAAGTTTAGTAAGAATTCTATATGAAACACCTAATTTTGCAAATTCAAAAGTCTTTATTTCTTTAAAATAGACACGAAGAAGTTAACTAAGCGACCCAACACAATTTTAACAGCATATCCTGCATAAAAGTTTTATTTTTTTTTTCAAATATATTTTTAAACAGCGTTGGGTTATAAAATGAGAAAAATATTTGGATATACATATGTATGTTCAAGTCCAGTTCCGTACAATGCTTTGGACTTGGCTCTATTCAAAAAAAATAAGAGTTAGGAAATGTATCCAAATTTGTGAAAAATGTAACTAAATTTGGTTTACAAAAATTTTAATAAAGAAAATGAAAATATCGTTTTATTTTATTATATGGTTTGGTTTCTCGGAAAAGGAATAATGAAATGAACTGTAAATGTCCTCTTTCATTACCATTAATATCTGTTTTTATTAAGGTATTTTTTACACCTTGAGTTGAGTTTTATCGTGAAGTAATTAGGATATACATTTGTAGCACTTATATAGCTTAGACAAGCAACGTTAAGGTCGCGATACGTTAAGGCGCTCCTTAACGTTCACCATTTTCTTTTTTTTAGCTTCCGCTGCTTCCCGTATGAAGCAAGGTACGCACAGGGAACCTAGTATTCTAGTGTTAAGACACTCCAATCCTATTTAGATACTTCTTTTCTTCACCTTCCACCAATTTTAAAGGCTAATTCTAAAGGCATTGCGTGCTGAGTAGAAAGTGAGCGATCTCCACGCCGCAGGTCCACCTGACATCTGACTTGCATTATAGAAATATTTCTTGATCATAAGATTATCTTGGAAAAGAGAATGTTATAATGAAGAAGGAAGTAAGCCTCCATAGAATAAAAGAAATTCTGAAGTAATTTTGAATCATCACCTATATTTGTTATTTTTTTATATGGAGAGACGAAGTTTTCTTTTATTATTAAATTCATGCAATGATAATTCTTATTCAAGGAAATAACAAGATTTCAATAATGATTTACAATTTTCGGTATCTCCACAATGTCTCTACGTAGATAATATTTGGTTCATCCTCTCCTACTTTTCAAAAAAAAAATAAAGGCAATACATAAAAATTAAAGAATAAATTTTAAAAAATCCGTTTAATATAATTACAAACGTACACACAAAAGTAAAAACTACGTACTACATCTTATAATCCTTGTATAAAATCCTATTAAATTCGAATCGCGATAAATCGTGAGGCTGTCGTCGGCGGCGGTGCGTTTTGTCCCTTTCCACCAAATAATTCGTATCGGTAAGAAATATTACGTCGGACTCTTTATAGGCTAATGTGTGATTTAGAGCGGCCGAGAGGCCCTGGAGCGCTGCCACTGGCTCAATGCGGATATTAATGATAGGCATGTATCATGCAAATGTAAGGGTCAAGGTTCAAATCTCGGTAAGGGTGAAGTGAGGCCAGCTTTGGTGGTTTACAAGTACTTCATTTCTAGATAAATATGAAAAAAGTTTTTTTATTTCACAATGTGGGCAAAGGGAACTTAGTGTTAAGACACTGCGTTTTCTAATTTTCGTGGTATATAAAAAAAAATACAAACTTTTTTAAAACTTTGAAAATTCACATTTGGTACCAAAGCTTACATACGACGGATCAAAGTTAAATCTACAAGTACATTATATTAGTAGTCATTGCTATCATTTACTTAAAATTTGAGATCATATTACTATAAAAAAAAATATGATTATAAATTACCATAAAAAAATTAATTAAAATAACAAAAGAATTCGAGCCGTCTAAAAATATGCCGTCGTAGCGCGGCGGCTAAATGTTTGACTGTATACTGTAATACGGCGGTTCCGGTTTCTATTTAATACTTTAAATTCCTGTCTTTATTAGGAATATAAGGCTAGACCTGGAGTTTCACAATTCGGGATATCATGTGGAGCTAGAAAATTTACTAAAAATAATTTGAAGCCGGGGGCAGAAGGATGTACTGCAAACGCGACAAGTTGTGGATTTGATTCCCACTCAAGGAGATAATATATTTAATGTTTCCATTTCCTCGCTCTGGGAAAGAATTCGGATGAAAGTGAGAAACGGGAGTGTCTTAATGAGAACAAAGCATTTCAACAAAAGATAGCCAAGTTTCCTCTGCCTATCCTGCTACGTGTGGGACACGGCGTGAACCCAAAAAAAGAAAAGAAAAAGTACCTTCTAAAAAAATATTAAGTATATTGTAACTTATATTATATATTAACATAGAGCTGTAATTAACTACATATTATGAGTTCAAGTTATAGGTTCGTGCGTTGTAACTATTAATTTTAATTACGAAACGAGAGCAACTTTTTAATAAAAATTCAAATTTTACACATAAATATAAAATGCGAAATAGTATGTGTATGTTTTTTTTCCGTGTTAATTCTTTATCAAACTCGTGTGGTTTGTCAGCAAGAAAGTCGATTTTATTGTTTTTTTATTGATATATGTTATATATTTGATTTCTACTATGATTTTGCTTGTGTTTTATCATTTTAATATATTATTTTTTATGACAATTTATTTTAGGTTCTGCCTAATATGAATTATTAAGAGACGATAGAATAGCTCTATTTCTCTATTTTCACCCAATTTTATAAATTTTTACGACGCGCGTTTAATCGTATGAAATTTCGGATAACAATTATAACAGTCAGAGAATAAATAGTCTACGCTTTTAGTCCGGCATATGTCATGACGTATTAGTATGAAAACCTTAATTAAATGACATTATTTAAGTATATATATTCATTTAGTAAATAAAGCAAACTACATAACAAAGGAGTCTCCATGTCATATTTACGTAAATAATGCATACGTATGACGTACATTCATACGTACGTCATATTTTCATATTAAAATTATATATATATATA
>DVQM01000619.1:0-15795 GCA_018231645.1 Heliconius ricini
AATATAAATTTAAGTAAATATTTCATCTCCTCGAGTAGGGATCGAACCCACAACAAATCGGTTTTACAGTCACACTTTGTGCCACTGCGCCACGACTGGCCTCATAATAATATAATATCAAGGTATAATAATAAAGCCTTATTATTATACATCAAGTCACATCAATTCACTCGTGGCGCAGGGGCACAAAATTTGACTGACTGTAAAACCGACTGGTTGTGGTGGTGTCCTCACTTTCCCACTCGAGGAAATAAAATATTTATTTACATTTATTGTTTTATTTCTTCGCTCTGGTGTCGAGGCAAAGCGCAGCCTGAGTTCCACTATGCTACACGCAATGCCTTCAGAACTTGATGAAAAGTGAAGAACAAAGTGTCTTAACACTAGGTTCCGTCTGCCTACCCGGTTGTGTGCGGGATACAACGTGAAGCTGAGTTACATCAAAGGCTACAAATATACTAATACCGTCAGCTTTCTGGACGGATGCGGCAAGGCAACTACTGTGCCCACTTTGGTATGCTGTTAAATTATTTTAAATTTTAGTTTACATCATGTTAAATTAAACCTCTCCTCAGTAGAACTGTTCGACAATTCAAAAGTGCTTGTAAAAGTCAATCTCAATAAAGCATATTTTAAATTTGAATTTTAATATGAATTTAACCGTAGTCTTTATCCATATTCTATGTAGATAATTACAAAAACTGTCTTTAAAATATATATAATACAATATATAATTACATTTGTTTAAATTAATTGTACACAGGCAAACCTTAGCTCTAGGTTGATTAAACTCTGACCTAAATTTACTTTGACCGTACCATGTTTATAGACAGATTTCAGTCACTAATTCCTATAACAAAGGTATTGTGTCCACGACAAAGTGAACAGTAACTTACAAATAACGAAAATAGAATTCCTTTGTACTTTTTGTCAAAGCTCTGTTTGGTTTCATAAGGGTTTTTGTTAATATTTTATGAGTAAATTACAAAATGTTGTACAAAAAAAAGATACATTTTTTATATTAAAAAAAAGAGGTTAAATTTAAGATAAAAAATAAAAATTAAATTAAATATTCTCTTATGAATGATGCAATAGAAACAAGGTCACGGCAACACAATCACGTAAGCGTAAATAAAATTAAGAGAGGGTTTCAATAAAAACATGACGACATCCGAGTGTGTAAAATGAAAGATTTATCCCTTCGCCTCAACGAGGGTCGCTGTGTAAATAAATTCATACCACTCTATTGAGAGTCGACTCCTCGAATACTTGGAGTGTTTTTTAAAGAACCTCTTTGATATTCCTACGTAAAGAAAGTAGAATGGGTCAAAGTGAAGACATAGAAAATGGGGTCGTTCAAGATGCCATTCCTTGCTAAGTACCCTTTGACAGTAAATGCTTTTAATGCATGCAATACCATGTGCTTAAAATAAACTAATCGTTTACCGAGTAATTATTTAGGCTTATACTTTTTACTATTTATTAAATATATTTAGTAAATATTCATATAGTTCAAGTGGGCGAAACTGCATGGATCCACTAGTAAATAAATAAATTTAATAATGTCAATGTATATTAAACTAATACTAATCGTATTAAAATGACTAACTTAAAAAACAAGTATGTAAAATGTTCATTTGCTTACAAAAATATTAAATCTACTCCTTACATAAGTAAACTCTAACCTATTTCAAAAGTAGAAATTTAATTCAAAATGAAGCTAGAGTATAAATGATCTCTACATTTCACGCGACAAGCGTGCACGTTCAAGATAACGTCCGTCGAACGAATAGCGTATATCCGTACATTGATTATAATCTCTCTATAACCCTACATTTTCAGCTGCTGACAAACCCGTACCAAGCGTATTAGATTAGAATACTAAAAGGCGAATTTAAAGAAGAAAAAGTATTTTGTCATATATAATTAAACATTGACTATAAATTTCATTGCCAGCAATAAAATAGTATATTTATGTTTAAAAATTCGGTTAAGCGCGAGTCGAAGTCGCATTTAACTACTAGATTTCTGTGCCAATTGTTGAGTTTAAGGACGTTTATCTATACACTCTTTTTGCATGAAATTAATTATAAATTTATAATAATATATCTTTTCTATGAAATACATATTGTGAATAATTTTCTTTATTTGTACAAGGTTTCATTTTTTGCCAAATTTCATGATTCTAGGTGCACGGGAAGTAGACAGTAGCAAGAGTAGATAGAAGTGAGATTTTGATCACGCAGCAAATTTCATGCAAAACGCAGCTAAAAGACGCTTAAGCATTATTATTTTTTGATTATTTTGACTTACAAGCTTTATTTATATAAGTAGTAGTAAACTTGGATATTTGATATTAATTTCAGATACATCCATCCTTATAAATATATCCACACTATCTCAAACTATAAGCTCTTGATAGTCAGTTTCGTTTTATCTCTTTGAAGTACGGAATCCTTTTGAACAAACACCTCATAGATTATTTTATGTAGTGCCAAATTTTATTATAAGTTATAGGTTCATACGTACAAAGTGTAAATCGACACGCCCCGACAAATAACAATGTATTGAAACATTAACATTTTAGTAGAGCAATTGTATGTAAGTTTTTAACTTAAGAAAAATACAAAATTATATTGTTTAGACATTAAAAATGATCCGCATTTAAGGAATATAGTGTAATTATGATCTGTCCAACTCCAGAAAATGCCAATGTTATACAGTTTGCATCCAAAAGACAAATAAAATAATAAATACAGGTAAAACAACGAAATCGAAATCGGGTATTTCAACCGATAATGGCTTTAAAATTAATTAATTATGTTACATTTTTTAAAATAATTACGTATTTCTTTATTTTTACTCTTACCATTTTAATTATCTAGAGAAGTAGTACGATACTACATCGTATTTAAGAATAAATTTGCGTGTATGAGTAATTAATATGACATTTTAGAATTAGAATTCATATAAGTTCTTTTCACGCTTCTAGAGGATAATATTGTCGAGGCACAAGTACTGGTATAACTGAAGTGAATCATTGGATATGGAAGCGTAATAACGTAATCTACCTATATAGACCAATACTTTTCTCATTTTGACCGTTTTAAAATAATATTTATTTATACATATGAGGCCAGTCGTGGCGCAGGGGCACAAAATGTGAATATAATAAAGGTAATATTTATTTAAATTTATATTTCTATTTTTTTCTTTCTGGTGATGAGGCTAAGCGTGTCGTTGAGTTCCGCTTCTTAACACGTAATGCCTCCCGAATTTGAAGAAAAGGGGAATGGAGTCTCTTTACACCAGGATCCCTCTGCCTTCTGCGTGGACGATACAGCATGAAAATTTTCCATATTTATATTACGACCAATGGATACTTGATATTTATAATATACTTTGGTCATAGAATTTTGAGCTTTATATAGCTAAATATTTATTATTCGTATATATTTTTGTAACATTACATTTTTTTGCTGGGCAGGAGCAAAAAAAGTAACAGCTGTTAGAAGAGTTCTTCAAATTTAATTATTTTAAAACTAATTTTTACATTTAATTTAATACGTAAAAGCTATGTAATTCACTTATTACTGATATTTTTATTAAATATCCAGCAATCTGTTGTAAATATTGTTACTTTTTCCTTTAAAGATTCAATCGTTTGTATTGGAATCTATCAAGTACTCTACAGAAAATTCAATTCCCAATTAGCGGAGTTACAAAAACAATTGAACTCAACAAATAATACGGCAAGTCCGACGCCGAACTTAGCAGTGTAATTCAATTTATTTAGATCTTTTGTGTTAAACGCTTCTTTCTTGAGGGTGGGTCTTAACGTCAAGTCCAGCTAATAATAAAATAAACTTTTGTCGCGTTGTTAACGCGTTAACCACTAAAAAAACTTCATTACCGCTAGTATTCCCAAATACTCCCCTCATAGTCCCGCCCAGTTTCAGCACATTAGGCTTTAGCATTTCATCGGTATCGCGATAACCTGGAATTTGAGGGTCATCAGCAGAGCACGACATACTTCTCGCTAGGTTATATAGGTTCAGGCTCATATGGAGTACCGTTTTTATTTCTGGGCTCAACCTAAATATCAGACCCAATATCATGGTGAAACCCAATATCAGCTTGACCCATTTGATCGCATATAAAGTTCAATCGTCGGGGACCCTATAATGTGCAAAATGCTTGATACATTGGTTTTGCTCAGAGATGTCCTCTCGCTCTGCGTTCGCAATCGCATTTATCATGGGGTGTGTCCTGGAAAACTGTTTGATGTGTTACCTGCCGCTGAATTTTCTAACCGCACAGTACGTCACAAGCACAAGTCCCATCTAAACCACCAGGATACGGTTTCGGTTTCGTAGGAACTTCCTTATGCGCACTACGTAACTGTGGGATGGCCTACATGCGATAGTGTTTCCAGGTCGATACGAACTGGGGACATTTAAAAAGCGTGGCGACAGTGATGATTTACCATTAGGTTACCCGAACGCTCGTTTGCCTTGTCTTTTTCATAAAAAAAACGGTCCACTACGATGTTATTATATGTATAGAATATATATTACAACTAGAAAGACATTTTCGTAGGTAGAAGTGATTGTAGATAGTGCTGTGGCATTGAAGAAGGAACATTCGTATTTTTACTATTTCTGGTAATGTTTTTACTTAATATGGTAAAATATGCTACAATATGGCCAAGTGTTTAACTATAAGCGCGACGGTTGTGTGTTGGATTCTCACTCGGGAAAACGGAATATTTAATGTTTTTATTTCTACACTTATACTATGTATATTTCTTTTTTTCGCCTTACCCTATAGTCCGCAAATAGCAAGGTAGGCAAAAAAAACCTGGGAACCTCGTATTAATTCACTCCGTTCCCATTAAGACACTTTCGTTCCTTACCTGCTCACGAATTCTTGAATTATTGCGTACGGATCGGCAGAACTCAACTCTAAACCAGAGCGGAGGAATAAAAATATAAATCTAAATAAATATTAAATTATCGAGTAGGGATCGAACCCACAACCAGTTACACTTTGTGCCCCTGCTGTATATTTTAAGTTTTAAAAATGTTCATAACACATAAAGAGTTATAGACTGAATTTTTAAAATGTAACTTCGAGGCATAGGACGAAAATAGGGATACAACAAAAGATTCAAAAGCTCACCAGCCCCTATTTAAGATTTTTTGCGCATGCGTCAACATTTCATGCTCGTGTATTTTCAAACAACGACACTATAAGAGATGTGCTTCCAACGTTCATCAGTGTGGAAAGCTCAGGGGAATCTCCATAGCGTAATGAAAACCATTTGAAGATGAAAAATCGTCGACGTTTCTGAAAATTTAAATTATTCCCGCACTATGATCCGGCTTTAACTAATAGAATGAGATGAATCTTCTTATTTAAAGTCGGTGGGGAACATTTGTTTGTAAAAGTGTAGCAGTGAAGCAAATTACAAACGTTTTGTTAGTTCAGTAGCACGATGTTTAAAGCGTTATGTGTCAATGAAAAATGGTAATTGTTATTTTGATTAACCTTAGAATATAAAAATAAATAATCATAAACCATTCCCAGCATGACTGGACTAAGCGCGGCATTGGGTTCTTCCACACAGTACGAAGTAACAAATAAAAATAGTCAAAAAATGGGAAAAAGAGATTTCCTTATGAAAAACAAACAAGTATTGTTTTTCACAATTTTTAAGAAAATAAAACCGACTTCTTTAATTTCAACCGGATCCCACAACCAGAACCTAAGCTCCATCCATCCATCCAATTTCACCAAATTATCCTTTTTTTATTGGAAAATCGTTGGACGTTGCGTATTTAGAGTTAATATATGATAGTTTCACGCGCCCAACGATTTTATTATTTGTCTGATCAATACCTCAGATTGATGAGAGGATTGGTGCGATCTGGTAGCTAGGACTTACCGAATTATTTTTTAGCTTTTAGTACATTACCTACATTATTTTTATTGTAATAAAACTGTTTAACATAGAAATATTTTTTTTATTTAATTTATTTTTAAATTCTTAGGTTTGTTGTTAGATGATACTTGCCATTCTACCGAGTTCATGTGATGCCTCACTATTACATGGTTTATTTCCTGATAATTTGTTGCAATCTAACTCTTCTATACACAATCCTTCCAAAGACTTTACTCTCCAGACTACGTCTCAGAGCTACGTAACCTTGTCTTTCCTCAAACAATTTTTAGCCTAGATAAACAACTGCGTGGTCTACTGTGCTAATTTGCATTTATGAGCTCTTTTCTACTAATCAAGCTCTTTCATTAGACACCTATGTTGAGGTAGTTGTGTAAAATATGTAATCCGCCATTTTGTCACGGTGGCCATCTTGAATTTTATTTTCATTAAAAATATCAAATAAATAATATTAGTTCTACTAGTTCCGCCTTTACTGTTAGATAGTTCAACTTTCGAGAAGGTATATCTTTTGGCTATTTCTTTGAAAAAGTGCGCGAAGCTGCCAGTAAAGCTAGTATAAAACCATTTCCTATAACTACCATTTTTAGTTACGTGAAACCTCATTTGGTATTTTATATATTAAAATCTATCTAATCTATGTGATAGATTGCTTCATTCGTCATATGTCTAAAAACATATATTTTGTCTCAATGAAGTATTTTATTTAGATCGGTAATCTTTTCTGAAATAATAATCCTCTCTAAGTTTTTGTATAAGATAGAAAGCAATAGACCACGCCTACAAAAGAAGAATGCATGTTCAATGTTTATATCCTCCCGTCATTGTGAAACCAATGGCGTTTTTTAAAGTTACAGTTCTGGGAAGGAAACATGTTCATGAAACTTTCAATTATTATTTGTTAAGTATTATTGAACATAACATAGGGTATATAAGTATTTCAACAAATTTCCAATTATAATACCAATATTGAATTTGATTGTTAACTTATTTCTCTGTATATGGAATAAAAGGTGCGTGAATTTAATTTTCGATAATCGATAAATGAGGCTAGTCGTGGTTTAGAAGCATAAGCGTGACTGTAAACGAAACAGGTTGTGGGTTCGATTCCCACTCGAGGAAATGAATCTCTTTATATAATAAAAGGATAGAAAAGTCAATTTTGTACATGAAAGATATAAAAAAAAGAAAAATTAGATCGATTAACACATTGATTATAAAAGCTAAACAGCCAACTCAGCAGAATTATTGTCTGTCTGACTGTTTGTTTATTCGCCCATCACGCAACAACTACCAGGTAGAAATATATGTTTTTTTGTATGGTGGTAGCTTAGGATTTGGCGGTACATTTTTTTGGGTTTCATCCCGGTTTTTATTATGATTTTCTTAAAAAAAATTAAAAACTGAAACATATAAATTTCTTAAAATACTAATAACTATCAGGTGGAACTGGACGAATTTTAGCATTATCATATTTCAAAACTTACTGCAAATTATGTGGTAATTTTTATCATGGAGTATAAAGCAATTTTAGAAGGAAGAAAGCCGCCGAAATCTTAGAACAGTGAAAGAATAAAAAGAATGTGTGAATCCTCTATAAAATTCTATATAATTTTGAATAATTCGAATATTTATCCGCCAATATAATAATTAGCTGGTTAAATACATAGACTATTTTATTTATTTGAAAAATAATTTATTAGCTATAAGAATATTGGTAATTTTTATATTATTTATTATTATCATTAAAAAATCAAATCAAATCAGCTCCGCGCTGTATCCGGCACAAAGCAGGGTAGTCAGAGGGAACCTAGTGTTAACCTTTCCTCCCCGTTCATTTTCCGCCAAATTCTGGAGGCATTGCGTGCTGAGTGGCAGAACTTAACGCCGCGCTTTGCCTCGACACCAGAGTCTCAAACTGACAACTCAAACGAAACTATCAAACTCTGACTGACTTACTAACCAGACTATCAAACTGTATATTTGATATTAATTTCAGCCTTATACTTCTATTATACTTCTATTCTATCCGCTCGAGATTGTTTTTATGGAAAAGACATGGCAAACGAGGTCGTCTGATGGTAAGTGATTACCGCCGCCCACGGCCCCGAATAACACCAGAGGAGTTACAGGTGCGTTGCCGGCCTTTAAGGGCGGTTAGGCGCTGGAGCCGGGCATTACCTGAAACGCAGTGGCATAAAGCCACTACTTCACGCCAGTTTAAAATGCCGGGGGTGATAATGATCCGATCGAGTATGCCCATGCGTGTTGTCATTGCTGACGACGTGACTCTACCACACGTACTTTAGTCACCTCTACCAGTACCAGGATGATCCTATTCTAGGCCGGGATCACATGGCACGAAGAGTGAGATAAATGATCGTAGCAGACGGACAGACGGACTACAAATTGATCCTATAAGGTTTTCGTTTTTATAATTTGAGGTACGGAAAGCTAAAAATCATCAACTTATATTTATTGTTCATTTTATATAAAATGAGTGAATATTAATGTTTTTAACTTTCGCTTTCGCTGCGTGAAATTCTTAAGGAACCCTTGGAGAGTTTAACTCGCACTTATTAATGGTATTTTTATCAATAAATAGAAATACCCAAATTGGTAAAGGAATTCTTTATAACCTATAAACACAACTTACTTCAGCAATAAAGATATCTCTATAAGTAAGATTTTTAAGAGTAACTAATAATCAGGAAGAGTAAAAATCGATTGTACCGATGGTGTATTCACGCCACCGTAGCTACTTGACGGTTTTTAAGAGCAGATTAGTTTAGGTTAGGAACTTTAAAACTCAAGAATATAATAACTTAAATCTTAAAATTTTGCTACTTTCAAATTAACATATGCATAAAATTCAATATGTTACATTCCATTCTATACATAGGTATAACGTCAATAGCTAGGTAAATACTACAGGTGTTAATCAATCAATAGCCAAAAAGATTTTCTAAACAATTACATATATTGATTTACTTGGCGAATACATCTAGGTACTTTCGTACGGATACCTCTTTCATGGATATTATCACACCAGCTCACTCAATTCACGGAATGATGAAAGCTTATGAAATAAATTACTATGTGTTTTTGCTTAACATATTTTATATTATAATAGACCTAATATAGCGCTTATTGTCCAATTATTATCATTGTTGTCTTTGGTATAATTTTGTGAAGGTAAACGATAGAAAAGTTATCTAAATATTTGGACTTCAACTTTACGGCTTAGCTTCTAGATCAAGAAACGTATGTGGAAGTTGTACTTGAGTCAGTGCATATTGTAGGAACTCTAGTCATTGAGGGCCTTGGCCTTTTGATATTATTAGAGGCATGAATATGGACTTTCAATAATCCAAATGAAATAAATGCAAACAAGTCAGAGTGTAACGTAAGGTTACACGCACATTCAAAATAAACACAATACTAAGACATACAACTTTTTATCACACAGATTACACAATATATCTTCGTCTGAAAATAAAATCATATTAAAAAATATTAAAGATGCCCTACACAGTACAAAGTCGCTTAACTTGCACGCTAATAAACTTACGATCTTCCAGTATCGATCAGCGCTTGTCAGGTTTCTGAATGTGGTTCGTTAGACGCGCCAGCACTCGCGTAACATACAATATTTGATTAGAACAGGTGTAGGTGGCTTATTTAGCTGTATGTGGGATGTGAAGGACCCATTCAGTGTTTTTTGTTATTGCGTTGAAGCTCCATGGTACAGTATTTGTATAGGTTTCACTTTCATATTTCTTGGTGCATCTAGTGTTAAGATATTCGTGATTTTTCTTTTTTGTTGAATATTTTTGGTGATTTCTTTTATTTTAGCCAAAAACAATAGTATGAAGAAATTAAAACACAGTCATGGATCCGGCAAAAGATTTGTAAAGTATAACAATACTGCTAAAGAACCTAGTATTCAACCAAAATTAGACTCAATTGATGAAGACGATCAGGGTTTTGGAGGATGGCTCAAGTACGTTAGTTGAAAATATTTAATATAAAATAACTTAGTCAATTTATAAATATAAATGTCTGTATAGTAAACAATTTTCAAATTATTATTTTTTTTATTTAAAGAATAACTTTTAAATTTTAACTTCTAAGAAAATATATAGTATAGTTGTTAAAGTAAATATTACAATGATATTATCACAAAGTGAATTAAGGTTAGCTTTTTGTAAATACTTTCAAAGAAAATCATTTTATTTTTAAAACAATACTGGCAAAATTAATAAATATATCCCTAGAGTCCAAATGATATCAACAAATATTAGTTAGTTGTATAAACAAATTGTTTGAAAGTTTATTTATATTTTTGTTTATCTATACTTGGTACTATTTGCACGAAAACACTGTTGCTCTCAGATTGTTTTACACAAAACTGTTTTCGCCGCTCAGCAAGAAGCCAGCACTTGGCTCCGGTCCAGTAAAAACTTGATAGAGATCAAGTTAGAATTGACAAGAAATAGTAGAATACTTTAAAATTTGCTGCAACTACCGCATTCAAGCAACTTCCATAAAATTTTCACTGTTTATAAAGCTTTTAGTTTGATTTTGTTTTGATTGTTCACTTAAGTGAGTTCTAAGCGAAAGTTTATTTAGATCCCTTGATTCAACTTTTTGTGTTTTAATGTTCGATACTTTAGCTGATATATTATAGTTCTCGAAATTAACAGTGATTTTTGGAGTTGTAAATATTATCACTATGTTTGTAGTTTAAAAACCTTTAATTCACCGGGGACATATTTTCGTCACATTCATTGTTTAGTTATGAAAATAAAATTACAATTCTATTGGGTACACAAAACTAGATAAATTAATTTAATTAATATTTCAACCAAAAACTTTCCTTCGAGTAGGAATCATATCCGCTACTATATATACTAAGAGAAATTATATTTTATTATAAAGTTAGATTGATGGTTATATTATCATGAAATTCTTAAATTATTGATGATATCATATTTGGATTTGTTTTCATGACAAAATACAAAAAAAGTCCTACCATATAAATTATTTTTATAAAATCATCTGCATATATAATAATATTTATACAAACATTTCAATTTGCATATGCATATTGATATTAAATACTAAATATTGGTATAAAAAATACGTAATTGACATATTCTACGCAATAGAAATTAAATATAGACATATAGAAAGTTAAAGTATCCCGCAGCGTAATGTATAGCATTGCAGGGTAAACTTTGTATTAAGACGCTCCGTTCCCCACTTTCCTACCAATTTTGGAGATGTTGCATGTTGAGTTTCAAAACTCAACGCTGTGCTTTGTCTTCTTGCCAAACATAGGAAAAAGAAAATAATTTATTCTCACGAGTGATTAAATTGAGATTTTCTGAGAAGCATCAGCTACACGTTGTATCCCGCACACAGCAGGGTAGGCAGGGGGAACCTAATGGGCTAAGACACACTCCGTTCCCCTCATTCCGCCTAATTATAGGAAGCATTGTATGTTAAAGTTGCGAAACTCAACCCCGCCCTTTGTCTCGACACCAGAACGAAGAGATGGAAATAAAATTTTTAAATAAATATTTCCTTTCCTCGAGTGGGGATCGAATCCACAATCAGTTTACAGTTACATTTTGTAAACCTACGCCACGAGTCGCCTCAAGGCAATAGAGTAACTTAATACATATAGGTATAGTATACACAGAATTATTTTTAAGGAAGTTAAGATTTGATAGTTCGTTACAGATCTGAAGAAGGCGTGGAAAACATGAAACTTTTTGTCATCGCCAATACTATTGTTCTGTTAATTACTATGACTTATCCACATATACAAACCTTATTTGGAATGATATCAGACGCTCTATACGGGGCTGATGGTGTTCTTTAAATTATCAAATTAATACCATAGCCTTTCCAAATATAAAAATATTTAATATTTTTGTATTGTAAAACTTGTGAAAATACTATTAAAACTTGAAGTTTCATTTTAAACTTTTTACCTTGTATACTGTAATCTAAATTGAATTCAAAAGTCATTTAAAATATATCAGTGTGCCAGCGCTAAGAGTGTGATGAAACGGCTTTATTATCTTGGCATTTCTTATTAAAAGATCGGATTGTGTTTCACGAAATCCATTTACTATTTTTATATCTACTGACGGCAGAGAAATATATATGAAAAATCTTTTCAGTGTACCGTTTATATAAGAAACTGGTGTGTTTTATTTTGAAAATATTTTTAGCAATTTGATATCAAGTATACATTTTAAATGTTATGTGCATATTATTAAAATAATCTAGTCTAGTGCATATTATTAAAATATCTAGATTAAAACATTGTTTAATAAGACATGTTAGCGTTTATATTTCGTTTACTATTCTCACTAGGTGTTGTTGTGTGGTACTCGATGAATGTGTGGAAAATGATTGGTGATTATTTTAGTAACGAATTCAAAAAAGTTGTCTTTAATCAAAGCGACGAATATGAATATGAAGAATTATGAATATTTGTGTATAAAATAGAAAATAAAATGGAAATATTGTATAGTATAAATCAAAAACACAAAAAAATGTATCTTATTTTGTTTCTTATTACATACAAAATAACTAAAATAAAAAAACCTAGAGATAACGTTTTTTTTTGATATTTAAATCATCATCAAATTATCTAACTTCACTAATAATCTAAAATATATAAATATTATTTAGTTTTTATCAATAAAATACTATAAAAACCTTTTGTTCGTTTTTTTTTCAGCTTCACGCTGTTTCCCGCATCCCACACAGCAGGGAAGGCAGAGGGAGTGTTACGAAATTTCGTTTCCCGTTTAGTGCTGAATTCTGGAGGCATTACGTGTTGAGTAGCGAAAATAAACGCCGGAACACAATGAACACAAATAATTATAATATGAGATACATATTTCAATATTTTTAACACACAATAACTTTATAGTTAGGATCAGCTTCAAGGATTTGGAGAGCGTGTCTGTGAATAATTAATAAGGAAAGTTGAAAATAATTTGGTTGTTAAGCGATAAATTAATTTATTAAGAAAAAAAAAGAAATATAATAACAGAATTTTTTATTAATATTATAGGTTATCGCTTATTTCGACTTAGTAAAGAATCTAGGGTCAATATGCGCCAATAAATTTTTCGCTCTTTTATATTGAACGGTACCACCTTAACGGCTTTGTAAAATCGGAGAAAATATTTAATGTCCCACTATATGAATCCAACCCACAATCGACATCGCACTATAACATCCTACACATTATTAAAAATAATTGTTAACATCTCTGAATTTTTAAAAACAAACGCAGAATCGAACCGACGACAAGAATGTTACAAGACATATTAAGTTAGTACATGTGATTATAAAGTAAGCATCAGGAGGCACTCGTGGCTGCGGCTTAGCAATCGATATGGCAAAGGTTGCTTCTTGGCATAACGCCAAATGCATTTGCTAACTTTACGACCGTGTTACGATTTATTTAAGTAATAGCAATCTAATTACACAGATTACGGCAAGTTCACTAGCTGAGTGCATCTGCTAATTTGTTACCGAGCTTGTTTATACTAAGGTAAATAAGAAAATATATTTTCATTAATTACATAGAGTAAATTTTCGTATTTGAGTTAGTCCAATGATACATATTTAAAATATATACCATGGACTAATTTGAATACAAAATCTATATATTTATTTCGAAGAAAATATTTATATATTTTATTCAACGTTATTCTGCACAACAGGAATCAGCCTGGGAATTTTACTTTGAGTTAAATACATTCAGATATTTATATTTTATCATGAACATGTGCAGTAAGAATTTTTTTTATTCGAATATAATATAACCCTAGATATAAGATCTATATCCTTTTTTCTTTATTATTTCTATCACCATAATTTTGCACTGCACAAAGTATTGGATAAGTAGTTGTAATCCTAAGTGACGTCTACGTAATTTAATATTATCATATGGTTTTATAAACATAGACTTTATAAATAGACTAATAGACTTATATAATTATGTGAAGTAAAACGATTAGTTTCGCAGTCCTGTAAGTAAGTATTCAATAGAAGTAGGCCGAATGCCCATATTTATTTTGTCAAAACGGTATCAATTGGAAATAATGGCGGGCTTATTAAATGGTTCATTAATATTCAATTTTTCGTCTAAGACTTATAAAGTGTTAAATATTTTTAGCCTCATTCCTAATTCACGCTTTCTAAAGCTACTTCATATAACATTCATATCATTAAATAATCAATACTGTCAGACTCCTTCAGCTACTGGCTAAAGGCCAGAGCGTCTATCCCATACAAATCTGTCTAGTGTATTTGTAAATTTTTATCTTAAAACTAATTTTCTTGATGTTCTACACACTACTCTTTGTCCTTTCGTCCTACAAAATGAGTGCTGCGTTAAAAAAAACAGCGTCACGCTGTATCCCGCACACATCAAGGTGTAAAAACACTCTGTTATCCACTTTCCGTTGAGTTCTAGAGGCATTGTGTGTTGAGTGGCAGAACTCAACTCCGCGCTTTACCTAGACTCCAGAGCAAATAATTTTTAAAAATATTGCGTGTTAAATAGAGGATAAGTGTATCTATAAGTGTATAAGTGTACGTTTACAGAAAAGTGAACCAAAATTTAGTTCAGTCATTATAAACTAAATTTCCTGGAGTAGTTTTAATTTTAAATATTTTTTTGCGGCCTCGGAATTTTAAGAAATTCTGTGAATAATTTAATTTGCCTTTGCAAATATATATTAAACATTTTCAATTAAAACAACGTAGTATCTTTCTCAAACTGTAAATTTAATTTTATTACCGTGCTTTATAGTGCCTATTAAAGGGGTTGTATATATTAACGCTCAAGAAATTGTACTTACATTAAATCAGTATGACCTTATTATAAAACGTTATTTTATAACAATTTCCAGAAACATTATTTAATTCTTTCCAACATTTTTTATTAATATAATATGTTGTAGGTAAAAGCAGCAGTATAAACAATTAAATATTTTTTATCTGTAATACTTTGTTGTTAACTAATCTCTATGAATAGTGGACCACATAGGTAGTATTATAAAATGTTACATTTTTTGGAAATAAATATTTTATTTCAAGCCAAAAAATCGTAAGTCTGAATTTCATTACTTAAATATTGTGGGATAGTGTCAAATTAAACCAAAATTTGGTAGGAGTGATCTGACAAACTGAATATATTATTGTTCCAACCTGTGTTTATTTAAGTTACTTAAGTAGAATATAAATAAATCGAACTCTTCGATAACCTGATTACTTTGATGTTGTTAAATAGAGTTTACACTGTCTATTTTAGTTTGCCAGTGTGCTATTACAACTTGTTTTTCGCGTTAGGTAATGCCGGGCCCCCGCGCCCAACCCCCTCCTCTTTCTAGAACAACAGGACTAAGAGGGTCTTACGCTCACGCAACGGGTCCTTAAGCTCAGTCCACCCGCCGAATTCTGAGGACGGCACAGTACCGCGCTATCGACAAGGCAAACGAGGTGGACGCACAACGGCAACCTTTACCATGCTTAGTGTGGAGACTCCTGAGAATGCAACCCCAATTTTGGAATGGCCTACCTGCGGCAGTATTTCCAGATCGGTACGATATGGGTATCTTGTTAATAATAATAATAATTAGTTTCACGCTATATCCCGCATACAGCAGCGGAGAGGGAACCTAGTGTCAAGACACTCCGTCCCCCACTTTCTGCCGAATGTTGAAGGCATTGCGTGTTAAGTGGTAGAACTCAACGCCGCGCTTTGCCTCAACACCAGAGCGAAGAAATGGAAA
>DVQM01000620.1:0-15793 GCA_018231645.1 Heliconius ricini
TATATATATATATATATATATATATCAGTACATTGTATGGAACATATGTTCTATTTTATTAGTTCTAAAAAAGGTACGTAGAACTAATAAAATACAACTGAACTGAAATATGTTATATAACTAAGTCACAATAAGGCTTTTTGTGCCAAAAAAACATTTAAAAATTGCATCTTGCATATGTATCAACGTTTTTTATTTGATAAAGATATTGAAACTTACGAGCGAAATAATTCAACGCTCCGTTTACAGCCGTAGGCATAGGCACGAGTCCTGCGGAGTGCGCCCTTGCCGCCGATTTCGTCGTCGGATATCCTCGAGTAGGAATCGAAATTAAAACCTGTCGCATATACAGTCACTTGTGCCATTTTTCCACGACTATCCTTTAATACCTTTAGGCAAAATCCAATTTAATAGGCAATTTTTTTGCATTTGACGTCAAATTTAATTTGAAGCCTAGCAAACGTCGTTTCTTTTTAATAAAAGCTTCTAAAAAGAATGGAAACTCAAATCATGATTTTATTGAATATGTATTTTTTTTAAAGCGGGGACGTCAGTTCTTTTTAATAATTATAAGTTGATGAAAAAAGTAAGGATGCAAGTTGCCAACTTTGACTTGGTTTTATTTATTTATTTTTATTATGTTATTATAAAATAATATTTATTAAAATTGAATTAACACTGTCAACTACATGTTAAAAAATCTATTTAGGACCTTTTGGATGTTTTTTTAAAATATTGATACACCTTTTCATTATTGACTTGAGCATTGATTAATCGTAGTCGGTAGCTGGTGTTATCTGATGTGTAGTATATGCTCCTCTACGTCGTTCAGGCAAGAATGCTCTTTTCTTTTTAAAATCTCATGTCTTAAGATTCATATGTTCGGAATTGAAAAATTATAACTAGATATGTAGTGACCGATCCGATAATCTGAAACAAAAATATATAAAAATCCATGAAGCCTGACGTGGCTTAGGAGCACCAGCATGAAATTGTAACTCAAGGAAATGAAATTTTTATATTTTCATATCTTAGCACTGGTGTCGGGACAAAGTGCGTCTTTGAAATCCGCAACTGAACACGCAATGCCCTCAGAATTCAGCAGGAAATGAGGAACAGAGTGTCTTATCACTGGCTTCCCTGCTGTTTGCAGGATACAACGTAAAGCTGTTAAAAAAATTAAAAAAAATATATTTTTTAATAAAAGGCACAAACCGTAACTATCAATGGCCTTGACAAAGTGCACACTCCTAAAGGCGAATACGTAGGGCGATCCAAAAGTAGCTGCTTCGTGAAAAGATTTAATTCTATAATCATAGAATCCGTGACGCTCGCACGACGCATCAGGCAACAGGCAAGTACTTTTGTCTTATCCATCTTAGAAAATATAAAATTAGTATTTTTAATATCATAAATCTCTATCCCTATTCATTTTAAACTTAATTTAGCTTTACGCTGTATCTTAGAAAATATAAAATTAGTATTCTGAATATCAAAAAGTTCTAAATCTATTTATTTTAAGCGGGGTGTTCGCCTCATCCACTGTCATCAATCTCTTCATACATGACCTCCAGAGTATCATCATGCATTCTACATGACCTTGACTGACTGACCTGACTGACCACCACTACAACACCTATCACTTGTGCATCGTAAATCTTTTTTTCCATTCTTTCATCACTCATTAATTTGACGTGCCCAAGCCACTTGAGAACGTTCTTCTTTATTCTCACCGTGACATCGTAATCCTGCCATTCTGTTATATTTTCATTGCGGGAACAATCAGCTAAGTTGACTCCACATATCCTACGAAGAGATCGCATCTTCACAGCATTCATCTTTATTTGATTCTTTTTCTGTTACACCCACGTTTCGCTGCCGTATAACAGCGTCGATACCAACACTGCATTGTGTACGGCCAAACGTGCAGTTGTGATGACATTTCGCCGTCTCATCAAAGCAGCTAAGACACCGCTAACTATATACGTCTTAGGCCTAGCAATACGCCTTTCCGCATTCGTATCGTGTTATCCATCTTTACTGAACATACTTCCCAAATATACCACTTCATTCACTTATTCCAATATCTTACCATTTACACTGATCTTGCATTCCGTCTTTTACCAGAACCTTTGTCTTACTTAGGCTTAAATCATTATTTTCACATCGTTCTTTTAGAGTGGTGACCAATGTCTGCAACTTGCACTCCAATGATGCGAAGAGCATCATCTGCGTAAAGCAAGCAATTTACATTCAAATAACCTGAACGGAAGTATCTTAATGAAATGGAATGTTATAAAGTTTTGGTTTCCTAGGTACCCTACACTGCTATGTGAGGGATTAATTGAAGCTAAAAAATTACCCGCTTTGTCTGACTAGAATAGTGTAATTAAAATAATTCATTTCCCTGGGTGAGGACCAACATCATGACAGTGACAAGATATTCCACCGCTCCATTACTAAAAAGACCTCGTTTTTAAGCAGTTAATTATCGTTACGAATAAATAGACACCTCTAAATGTGATAATATGAAATCAATCTTATGAATCTTACACCTAAGTTACATAAATAAATCATTGAGGCCAGTCGTGGCACAGTGCCACGACGTGTGACTGTAAAACCGACTGGTTGTGGGTACGATCCAAACTCGAGGAGACGAAATATATACTTATATTTATATTTCAATTTCTTCGCTCTGGTGTCGAGGCTAGGCGTGGCGTTGAGTTCTGTATCTCAACACTCAATGTCTCCAGAATTCGGCAGAAAGTGGGAAACAGTGTGTCTTCACACTAGGTTCCCTCTGCCTACCCTGTGTGCGGGATACAGCGTGAGCTGATTTACACCTAAGTCGTTGTTGGTAATTTATTGTTTAAATATTCTTTTGAGATGCGTCCCATACCTCCTTTTGCATCTGAAAGCACGGCTCCACTACCAACATCATACATACTACATGGAAGATACCCCAACCTATTTGTAGTAATAAATTTAATACAAGACTCTGTTGAGGTGACGTATCTATAAAAGAAAATATATAAGAAAATTAAAATACTGTCACTAACATAATAGTCTTTAATATTTTTTTCCCTGTATCCCGCATGTAGCAGAGTAAGTAGAAGTTCAGTATTAAAACACTCCGCTCTCCGCTTTCCGCCGAATTCTGACTGCATTGCGTGTTGAGTGGCGGAAATCACGCCGCGCTCTAGTAAACCTCGACACCAAAGCAATCAAAACAAAATATTAAATATTTCATTTCGTCGAGTAGGAATTGTACCCACAACCTGTCGCATTGACAGTCACACTCTTGTCTCTTGACCCTCCGCGCCATCACTTACAAATATCATGAATTTAGATATAGCCACTATTGTCGAAATCTAACCAATAACCAATTTTCTTAATTAATCTTAAATTTATTTCATTATTAAATAAAAATAATAAAAAAGAATATAAAATATTCATTATTCTACCGTACATAAATCTGTTATTAGATAGTACGGTGTGATTACTAATTGCAGAAAGAACGAAGCTAAGTTCAGTAGCAGCAGGAAACCATGTTCCTTGTCAATATCTCGGAAAATGTCGCAGACCCAGCCGTACGCGATAGCGAAATGGTTTACTGTCCGCTTATCGTCCAGACGAGATTGTTTCGTGTTAGCTGGAATTTGTAATATTATATGTAATATTATAAAAATTATATGCGATTATATATGAGGTTATTAAAACGTGATAATGAGGCTAGTCGCAGCGCAAGGAGCAAAAAGCGAGGCAGTAAACGCGACTGTACGTGGCAGTACGTGGCAGTACGATCCAGATTCTAGGAAATGAAATATTTTTTGAATCTGCGCAAATGGGGAACGTTTGGCCACGATTGGTCTCGTTACCAGAGCGAGGAAATGACAATATTAAATATTTCATTCCCCCGAGTGGGAATCGAACCCACAACCATCGCGTCAACAGGCCCACGTTGTGGCGATGAACGATGACAATCACCAAACATTTAAGTCATTAAAAAATAGGAAATATGTACCTACTTACCATCACACTTATCAGCTATGCCTAAGGAATCAATAACATAACTGATAGTTTTAGGATATGTCTTTTTAATCGTTTCTATTTGTTGATCGGAATTTCGTTTCAAGTTCTGGTTTATATTTTTCACGCTTTTATCTGTAAGATAAAATGTATTGCAATATAAAGATATAAAAATACTAATTTAATAGCTAAATATAAAAGTATAACATGTTTCTTCTTTGGTCTTATTTCTTGCATATAAAAGAAGAATTTATCAATATACCTAATTCATTCTTATCCTCAGCACATACACACGTACATACCTATTTATGTATTCCATAAAGACATTAAACAGCGATAGTGCCACACCCTCACACTTAAAAAGTGATGCTTATAAAACCTCTTAGATTATAAATTTATGTATACAGGGTATAACTCGATCGGCGAATCAATGGTGGTCTATAAATGTATATAAAAACCGCCATAAATGTTCAGCGGTTTTCAGTGGTTTAGCAGATATTTGGGAATTAGGTAACTTTTGAAAAAAAAACGGCAACTCAGACGGACTGTTGCTTACTGCTTTTTGATTCCAGTACATTTATATTCTGTTCAAATTATTTTTTTTTTTCAAGAAGAATGAATTTGAAGTTTTTACGTCAAATTGATGTAGGAATTTGAAATAAAGAAATATGAAAAAAAAATAGTTTGTGTATGAAATGCTGTGCAATATTTTAAATCACAAATAATTGCATACCTTGATCAGAAGATAGGTTTTGTAATCCAAGATTTAAAAGTTTTAACGAAGACTGGAGATAAAATGCAATTAACATGAATTGAAGTTGACTCAACAAGACCAAAAAGTACTCATAGAATAGAAACGAGTACATTAGCAACGTTCGAACTAAAATATAATACAGAATTGAATTAATTAAAAGTACAAGGAAATGTGTAAAATTATCAAATATCTCATAAAGTTATTATAAAAATAATACATTTTACATCTGCATACATTTTATTTTAGTAAAATAAAAAATATTTTTTCCTGAGTAGGAATCGAATCAAGAACTGTCAAATACTAAGTCGCCGCTTCTCTCGCAAGATGACCTCTTTATTTCAACATATTTTTATACATACCTTCTCTACCATGAGCAATAGCTTCCAATGCATAGCCACAAAGATCAAAACATATTAAAATCCACAAACCAACACAAGTTAGTATTATCGTCCATATTTTATACTTCTCTCCAGAATCGTTTTCAATCTTAGCTCCAATGAAAATTTTCATCTGAAACACATTTGACAAATCGATAACTCCCAATAATAAATTGACATTTTATTAGTAGTTTACCTCTTTTCTTTTAATTTGTACATTTTGTTTATATGTTGAATATTTTTTGGATCCAATATAATTTATTGTCATACCATATACTAGATAATATTAGTATCAACAATGCTTAACCAATAGGACCTTTACCTATTAAAACATTATACAGCAAAATATAACCTAAACTTCATTGCAAACCGAATGCACCAGGCCTGGGAGGACGCAAACCTTTACAGGTATGAACAGCCCCCTACTTTGAATAAAGCATGCAAGCCGAGATCGATGTTTCTGACTTTGTTAAATCTATTTGTTGGCATCTCTAAAGACATGACTAAGCGAAGGTCAGACCTCTTCCAGCTCGGCTTTCCCTAAAACCCAACCCCAACCCAATCCATGACGCTATAAAGGCCAATTGGGATAATACCTTACTATAGATTCGAAATAAATATTAATATAATATATATACGGAACGAAGTACCTTAACACTAGCTTTCCTCTGCCTACCCTGCTGTGTGCGGGATACAGCGTGAAGCTGATTTAATTTTGATTTTTTATATATAAACTTTAAATATAAATTAAAAACCGACTAGGTTGGTTTCCAGGAGGCGCGGATTCGAGTTCCCGCTACGTTCAAATTTTTATACGTGTTCTAAATAAGTATTTTTCTTTCCCAAATGTGGAATTGCACTTTAAAAATGTTTAAAAATATATAAACCTTTTCAATTTCATTGAGACAACGAATAACACAAGTTAAACGGGCCGGGGCTCTGTAGACCGCGACACTTGCGATAAATATTATTATGGTCAAATTTCCCACCCATATCACACGGGAAGTAGGAGTGCGGACACGTAATGACCTCGCTGGTTCAGTCAGGAGATCCAGGGCGAAACCGGAAAGTACCACACAATCTAAAACGTTATATATTATATTTATGGTAACCATTTTTAGTTTCTTTTCATTATATTTTATCAAAATATAAAAGGACAACATATATGCTAAATATAAAAGTATCAAAATATGCGCTAAATATGGCTGCTAGTATGAGCTCATATATAGTTGTAATACTATAGCGTAACCAATTAATAATAATATAAAATAAAAATTTCCAAAAATAAATCTTTGCTTAAAAAATAAATCAGCTTCACGCTCTATCACTGTACCGCATATAGCAGTGTAAGCACAGGGAACCTAGTTTTAAGATACTCCGTTCCGCAGTTTCCGCCGAAAGGAAAATAAATAATAGTTCATTCCCTTGAGGCAGGATCGACCCCATAACCGTCATGTTACAGTCATACCCTTGTTTCCCTGCGACACGACGGCCTCAAAAAACATTTTGAAGCAGTAGAACAAGTTACAATAAAAAAGTTATGAGCAATATCTAAGTATTTACTTATAGCTGTAACAAGAATATAACTATACAACGTTAATGGACGAGAAATACGAAATCCAGTTTTCGAATCAGTAATAGGGGCCACTCCAGCCCACCGAGACATACGCAACACAAAATCTAGGGCACGTCTTGTCTGCATTGTGTAAAACTTAAAATGGATGCTACTTCGGCCTAAATGATCTGAATACTTAGCTATGACAAATCGATAACAACATTAATAAACAAACTGTTTAATATTTTCTGTTTATCTAGACAAGATCTACATAAATATCTACTTTATCGTTGATTAAATAAATATTAAAATATAAACATAGGCACGCTTGATATCTTTCCAATGCCATCTAATTCAAATAAAAACAAAAATATACATTGTTTTTAATAAGACATGGACGACGTTGGGTAAATATTTCTAGATATGACATGTTAAATGCTTATCTAACTTTGGAAAATTTAGTCTGTTTTATAAAACCATACAAACTTCTACTGTACGTTTATTAAAATACGTATATAAAATATTCGTATATTATATGTATTTGGTCTGTTTCAAATATTTTATTTACTAGTGGCAGTCCACCCACGGCTTCACACACTTGAACTCTATGATTATTTATTTAATAAACAGAATCGGCTAACAACTTCTAATTTGTTTTTTTTTCTACAATATTGTAATTTCTATAAGGATATTTAATTGTTCTGAAACGGACCAATATTGATATTTGATATATATAACAATGTACATTAAGTATTGATACGTAAAGCTAAGCTAAGCTAAGCTGTTAGCAAACTCGTGTAAAAGAGGGTAGATGTAGGTGAAAGAGACTATAAAAGCAATTCTCTCTATTCAAAGCAGCTCTTCATTTATTATTTTTTAAATATATTCAATAAACAAATGCGCCATTTTAACTTTTTTATTATATGTATAGATGTCCCTTCTGTCTCCTTATATTTTTAATAATGATGATATTTATAGCAAAAGTTCTGAACTGTTTACTAAAGATTGTTAAATAGCAATATTAAAAGAGTATTAGCAAGGCTAATTATATGTATTAATACATTTTGCTTTGTTTCAAGAGCAAAGAAATGAAAATATTTCATTCTCGCGTCTTGGAATCGATTCCACAACCGACGCATTTCAGACAGGACAGTGTCTGGATATAAACACGATTGTTGGTAGTTTCAATCCCTACTAGGGGCCGATTAATTTTTATTTTTCCATTCAAGCAAGAGATAGGATTTCTGTTACTTAAAGAACGGAGTGCCTACATATTTCTCTCTACCTACCCTGCTATATGCGAAAATATTAACTAAATCATAGGAAACGGAATATATGCGGTATAAGTTGAAAAAACCGCGAGTCAGACACGCCCATCGAACGGTCTGTACCGATTCCAGGAAAAAATGTCTACTTCGAAAGAGACTTCTCATTTTTGTACGAGGATGAAGGATGTGTATCACCTTGCGTCAGCCCAAATTTATTTTCCACTAGTCCGGTTTCTATTTGCCTTTTAATTATCAACAAGATTGATTTTAACATAGTATACCCGCAATATTTTAGATATTCGAAAAAAGTTCTTTTTTTTTTAAGGAAAAGACACCTCAAAACGAGCGTTCGGGTCACCTGATGGTCAGTGACTACCGTCGCCCACGGCCCCGTGGAACACCAGAGGAGCTACAGCTGCGTTGCCGGCCTTTACACCTTAAAGGCCAGCAACGCAGCTGTAGCTCCTCTGGTTGGGCGCCGGCGTCCGGCATCACCTGATGCGAAACGCAGTGGCATAAAGCCACTACTTCACGCCGGTTTTAACTGCCGAGGGTGGTAATGATCCGGTCGAGTCTGCCCATGCGTGTTGCCATTGCTGGCGATATGACTCTATCATACGTACTTTAGTCGCCTCTTATTATACCACCAGTACCAGGATGATCCTATTCTAGGCTGGGATCAAACGGCTCAACGAAAAAGTTCAAAAACGTTTAATCATATTATTTAACAATATTTAATTAATATCATTATTATTGAATTAATTTTATTTCTTTTACATTATACTAGTTGATAGCGGTAATTATAGGAAGATATTTCGATCTTTGTCAATTTATGAAAGAAAGTATCAATTGTAAATGGAAACCTAGTTTGCGGATAAACATATTTTTGCGGAAATAGACAAATTGTTGGTTATTTATTGTTCTTTTTAATGCGTTCAAAATATGGCTTAATATAATATATTAAATACATATATAGACAATATTATTTTGATAATACTAATATCGTGTATCTGTGACGCAATATGATACGTGATATGGACAAGTTCTTTTTCATTTTTTCCTTAATTTGTCATATGTCTTGCAAATTCTCTCTTTATGCCAAATATCATAGCTGTAGTTCTACCAGAAATACCCCATAGGTTTTAATGACGTAACAAATTTTATACAAAATGCAGCAAAAACGATGTATAATACTTGTATCCTTAAGTTGCGTTGACTTCGAAGCTTGATTTTTTCTGCACTGTAAGGAACCGTAGATTTGAATATTTAAAGTTGTTAATTTCAGCATGATATCTTTACGCGATCTCGTAATAAATGGTCTTGACTGACGTACAGATAAACAATTAAGTGATCAATAATAAGAGATCCATTTTTACCTTTTAAGATACGCTATCCTAAATATATAAATAAATTATATTTCCTCGTAGTTCATTCATAAGCTTTCTATGCATATATTTAAATAAATTTCTTTGAAATACAATTTTTTTTTAAATAAATATTATATTTTAAACAGTCTCACAAAATGTACTACAGTTTGTGAATTATCTTATATCACAGTTCCTTAATACAATAATGCAATAATCACTAAGGCACATATTTATGATATCTTTTGTTTTATCTTATGTTAACAGTTCTATACAAGAAATACTACAAATACAAATAATAATTGTGAAATCCGTTTTTCTAAACATTTAAATTTAATTTCATTGACATTTAAGATAATATTATTCCACATCATCCTCTGTAGTATTTTGTGAATTTTTAATTGTGTCCAAAATATTGCCGTCAGCAGTCATGGGTCGAAGCATTGCTTGAAATGTTCCAATCATCATTTTAGTATCCTGAGCTCCCGGAATTTGCCTTTTCGGTCTAATTCTGTTTTCCTCTGCAACTGCGTTTGAATTATCTTTCTGTATATTTAAAAATGTTTTAAATTTTGAATTTTCTACAGTATTTTCTTTATTAAGTTCATTAGGATTTGCTGAAAATGTCTGCAGAAATGATGATTTGTAATCACTCAACTCGTTCTGTAATTTATATGGATTGGAAGAATGACAATTTAAAACCAAAATTAAAATTAATATTATTTGATGCATTTTGTCTTTTACTTTATGCGTGCAATTGCAACTTTATGCGTGCAATTTCAAAATTCTAATAGGCACTATTTGCAATTGTGTTTCTTTTTATCAGCCCTTCATTTAAATACTAGGCTGATTGTATTTCATGGACAAATTATAATTATGTAAATTTTACTAACATACAATTTGTTTGTTACTGTTGTTGTACTTTATTGTTACGTACATATTTATTTAATTCTTTTACTTCTTTTAGTATTTAATTTTTTTACGCTCTGGCACATAACAGAGGGAACCTAGTGTTAAAACACTCCGTTCTCATTAAGACATTTCTGTCTCCCATTAATATTTCAAAAACTTAAAACTTATAAAACAAATTTTAATTTATATAAAATAAATCAGCTTCACGCTATATCCCACACACAGCAGGGTAGTCAGAGGGAAACTTGTGTTAAGACACATCGTTCCCCACTTCCGCTGAGTTCTGGAGGCATTGCGTGTTGAGTGGCGGAACTCAACGCCGCACTTTGCCTCGACACCAGAGCGAAGAAATGAAAATATAAATGTAAGTAAATACTTTATTTCCTTAAATTTTAGGCCTGCAAAACAGACTGGTTATGGGTTCGATCCCCACTCAAAGAGATAAAATATTTATTTACATTTTTATTTCGAGTGTCGAGGCAAAGCGCGGTGTTGAATTCTGCCACTCAACACGCAGTGTCTCCAGAATTCAGCAGAAAGTGGGGAAAGGAGTATCTTAACAATAGGTACTCTCTTCCTACCCTGCTGTGTGCGAGATACAGCGTGAAGCTAAAAAAAAAGAATAAAGTATATATGTATTTTTAGTTTAATTTCGTTTCTTTTTGGAAAATTAAGTATAGCAAAAAACAAATGTTAAGATAGACGTGGCAAGGGATGTCAATGGAATAGAATCAGAATAAATAAGGTTAGTTGTAAGTAGCACCAGTAATTGATTGCTAAGCCAATAAGGAGTAGCTTGCCAAATTCAATCTATTTGGCATGTATGACAAGAGATAAAAGACATGTAACTAAAAGGGTGAATCTGAATATGATTAAAATTACAAAAAATGGTTTATTATTGTTTATTAGTATCTAGGTAAAATATATATAAAACAAACTGAAACAATCCTCCCATCGTCTAATTTAATGGGGAAAGGATATCTTAAAAATTCTGAACTAAGTGTTTTTATTATTCATAGCAACAAGTATCAATTTTCATATCCCTTGTATCAAAATTGACGGTAGTATCATTCAAACTTCCATCTGATAATTTAAGGGGTAAATGGGTAAAGGTTGAATTTTTAAATATGTTTTTGTTGTTTTTGTACTAACTACTAATACTAGCTTATATATCAAATTTCAGTTGTCTAAAAGCTTAGGAGGTACCTCATGATTTTGATGATATATAGTCAGTCAGTGGAAGTTTTTATATATTAATACAATTTAAAGTATAAAAGCCTAATAAAACCAAATAGCTAAAATAATTATGATGTATTGAATAAGTCTTCTGTGGACATCATTCATATCCACCAACTTTTCAATGTTTGCTTTTTTTCAGCTCAAGATCAAGCAAAAGATAGATTGTCTCTCTTAGCTCTGGCTGGACCACGGTCCCAAATATTGAAAATATTAGAGTAATTTAGTGACTTTTTTACGAGTGCCAACTTTTAAGAGTGCAATTAGGAATAGTAAATAAGGTAAAGAAATATGGGCGAATAAAGGTTGATATATAATAATTGTCAATGAAGACTTGTAAAGTGAATATCGTTCAATTTAAATAACATATATTTGTGTTTGATAGCCCATTTAAAGAAAAGTACTTAATAATGATAATAATTACAAATATAAGTTAGTGAATATATTTTTATCATACAAAAAACTATAGTTTTTATTAAAAACCGACTCCAAACAATTAACGAAAAAAAAAATTGATAAAGCAAAACGTAATTTAATTTTGTTAAACAAAAATAATTTTAAAAGATTTTATAATTTTGAAGTCGGTGCTAAATAAAACAAACAGTAGTAAGGTTCTTGTAGCATTTTAGTTTGAAATTATTCGGAAAAATTCGGAATTCTCTAGAAAATTATCATCGGAATCGGTTGGCGTGATATAGGGTTATTCATTTATTTGCCCCGCATATACCTAATGCAAATTCAAGATTAATGTTATTTTCTCATAGATATTGTCAAAGATGGACCAATACAGAGACTACATGGTAAGCACTACCTTTTAAATAAATAAAAAATCATCAAAATCTGTTCTGATCTGATCGATGTATCTGATCTATATTAATATAATAAGGCGGAAGAGTTTGTTTGTTTGTTTAAATGCTAAGATCTCTGTAACTATCGGTCAGATTTCTTCGGCATTAGTTATAAAATAAGGTCCGCGCTACCATATATCTATCTTTTATAAATAAATAAGTCAAAATATTTTGACAAAAAATAATTCAACATTGCAAGGAAACTTACAAGAATTGTTGACAAGAAGGTTTTTATTTCATTATCAAGTAAAATTATTGAAGATAAGATTTGTCTTCTATAGCATATACATTGGACGTATACTTTTCAATAAAATGTTAAATTAATAAAATGTAATAATTCTCGAGTCTCAGGGGGAGCGCCCTTGCCGTCGATTTCGTCCTCGTTAGCGGCCACGTAATGCTTGCATTTGCAAAAATATGTAAAATGATCGAATGTATAAAATATATAATGAATCTTATGGCAAATGCAGCATTATAATATATTTATAGGTGGTTTGCGAAAAAACCGCAATAAGGTGAAGCCGCGAGTGGGCCTCTATTTTATTATATTTTTGAATAAAAATTGTGAAGTTTCAAGATAAAGCTGTGACATACGGACGTACATACCAATATCTGTTTGTCAGAGAGACACAACGAATCCTTTAAAGGTTTTGCCATTCGGCTTCCGTACCCTCAAAAAAGTTTTCAGAAAATGAATAGAATAAAAGATATGATAAAACGAAAACAGATTGAAAGATATAAAAAATAATTTTAAAAAGTTTTTTTTTATATTTTATTAACAATAAGATAATTATATCAACAAAATAACCATAATAATTTGTGGACATTGTACTTTAATTTTTACGATTATATTCGTCTAGTTGCTGTTCAACGATCAGTACTTGCTCCATGACTTCTTCTGGAGTAAGATAATATGTAGAGGCTACGGGGGCGATGAAAGCTTTGCTATATTGTACTATTTTTAACGCGTTATCTTCATTTTCACTATTTAATGCACTATCAATATATTCACAGCAACTGTCATTATCCGAATTTAATTTGTTTTCCTCAATGTCTGTAGTATCATCAGTAAAGGTCGTTATGTCGTTTCGTTCTAATATTTCTGGATGCTCTTTAAGAATGTTTACTAAATATTCGAAAAGCGCCGGAATCGTCCTTAAAACATTGATAAATTCTTCACCAAAGTAAAACATATCTTTTTCTTCTTTTTCATTTTCTTCTGTAATATAAAATAATTATTGCATATAAGATATAATTATTTATAGTATTTACATTTACCTCTTTAGTTAAAATTTAAATATTTTTACCTTGACTATTGACAGTCAAAATCAAAACGTTTAACAAAAGCAAAATGATTGTTTTTTTCATATTTTTTTGCATTGACTCTTTCAGGTTCAAGCTACTAGCAGTAGTAAGCAATATTTTAAATGAGTGTCACTTGTCAAGAAACAAGTAATGTAGATTTTAGTGTCCTTGGATAAGATATGTAAATATAACAACATCCGAAAACTATATAACAATACGATAATGACTCTACAGGATGATCTAGTTTTCACTTAGGTACAACTTATTTATGTTTTTGTTGTAACAAACGTATAAGAATTTCGACGTAGCTGGATGAGAACACATATTTAAGTGGTCAGAACACTTGCACCTGTGCTCAAATCCCGCTACGTTTTAAAATTTTTTGCAAATAAAATTCGTTTCGCAAAAAGTATTTTTCTTCCCTAAATGTGGAGTAATACTTTAAAAACCCTGAAAATATACTTAATGTTATTTATATATATTGTTAACCTGTACCAGTAACTAAGGATTATTATTGTAAAATGCATTTCTTATATGAAAACAGAGATGTATGGCGTATTATAGACGTTGCTACGAGTATATACCTAAAAAAAGTGACCTCTCTAAAACTATCATCAATTTATTTTGCGTTATTGCTTATTAGCTACAAAAAGGTGTAGTGGCCATCATGACGCATTGAGACAGTATCTCACTGTAAGCGTGACGCTTGTATATTCTGTCACGACCAACTAAAATAACAGAGAGTAGTATAGAAGAGAGTGGACACAAGCATTACTGCCCATCTCAAAGGGCTTCTGCTTCGAGACATGGTAGGCCCGGCACCGGCAGGGGCAAATCATTGGAGAAGAGGGAAGAGGTTTTGTCAAACATATACCATTTGAATAATGGCTAATTCTAACTTGTGTAATGCGAAAAATCTTCTTTGTCCTAGTAGATGCCTATTTAATTCGACTTTTAGTTTATTTTAGCTGGAACAGTTTTTTTTCGCCTCGGTATAAGGCTATTGTTCACCGTCACCTTCTACCCCAAAATTAGTCTTAGAAGGCAGCCTCGATGATTAGCAGAAAGGTCGAATTAACCCTCCCACAGTAGCTTCTCTAGGGTAAGGAAAGTAGGAGATGTGCGCATCAAGGCGTTAGATTGTGGGGAGAAAGGAGTTCATACGACCAGAGTGATGGGCTGAGTCATGTGGGTCGCTAATGTGTCATGGGCGACATCACTCGACGGGCAATTTTAGCCGTAGCCTAAATTAATTTTTTCAACTATGACCTTTTATAAAAATAGTTGCCATATAAAATTTTGCTTCACTTACATAATTTAATATAATAAACGATCGCCTTAAACAAAAATATAAAAGTAAGAACTCACTTTTATCAAGTACATGGCTCATTTAGGTCTTCAATACTAAAGTACTATAGCTCAAATCAATCCTATTTATAAAGAAAAATGCATTTATAAGTACCGCACGTTGAAACAGTATAATAGCAGTGCACATTAAAATACATAATTAGAGCGCATTTTCGCAGTTTAAGTCTAATTTAAAATCATGAATAGCTACCATCAATTTAAAACTTAGGTAATTGTTAGTTTTTATTACAGATTACGCTTAAATTACATAGAATTTTTCATTGTTTTTAGGGTTCCGTGCGTCAAAGTTAAAAACAGAACTCTTATAAGATCACTTTGTTATCGATCTGTCCGTTTTTCAAGACCGTTTGTATATGAGACTTGAATATATCAAATATTTAAATCTGTAATCACTTGAAGCACAAAAAAAATCAAGCTTCTAAATCACCGCAACCAAAAAATACCAGCATTTATGCATCAGTTTTGTATGAAATTCGACGCGTAATCAAATCCTATAGGACCTCTCGCGGACAGACTACAGTTATTAAATCTGCCACAAATTAAAAACTTCCAATATAAATATAGGAAAAATCTAAAAAGTAAACATTTAAGAAATCTCTTAAAAATCTCATTACAAACATATGTATGTAGTTTATTTGGTACAAAATGAGTGCATAAAGTATGCCAGCATACTTTTATAATAATAATAATAATAAAACTCTTTATTTCACACCAAAATAACCATACAAATAATACAAGAGCTTTGAGACTAAAATGTGAAAAGGCGGCCTTATCACT
>DVQM01000621.1:0-15793 GCA_018231645.1 Heliconius ricini
TATACACACACATATATATATATATATATATGTGTGTATATATATATATATAATATAACTTAGGGTAAAATACAATATTAAATTTATTATCAATTTGAAACAGATTTTGTTTTAATATTTTAAACTTTACAGCCACAAAACAACTTAACTCCACATAAATACATATAACTCGTATGTTTCATATGTCAACAATAATGCTGTAATCACTGGTAACAGTTTCTCGGTGGGAACGGCTTTTTACTTTGACAGTCGCGAAAAGCACTAAACTTTGTACTAAATAAGTGTATTGAGAACGAACCAGATTTACGTAACGATATCAACTTTCCTTGTGCTCAGTTCTTAGCACACTGCTTACGGCTCTATTTTCAATATCTATATTAAACTCGGTGTGGAATTCAGTAAAATTGTATACAATACATTGTATGTATACAATGAATTCTCTTGTTGTTTAATAAAATTGTATAGAACATTCATTCGTATTTTTAAATAGGATTTTAACTCGAAAATATCAATATATAAAAAATTTAAAATAGCGTTGGTATATTAATTAAAATTTTTGTATACCTAAATAAATTGAAATTATCATGCACTTTACTATTGAACATTTTACTTATTCACTAACTCTTTATCCGACTACGTCACGCCGAAGGAGGTGGTAATGCGTTTATCCCTCTATGTACAGTCCGCGCGGCGTAAGCAGAGCTTTGCATTTGGAGTGTACATAGATTATTCTACATTCCATATTTATAATTTTCACTCTCGTAGTCGTCGTCGTCGTGTTAATAATTAATTCTTTCGAAATATCGTCAAAACCACCATTGAGACGATGGAGGTGGTCAATAGGACGGGAGAGATGTTTTTAGTGTCATATAGTAATAAAAACTGATCACAAGACTACTAGACGCTATATTGCGTAAATAAAAATATTAAAAAAAAGAATGTAAGTACGTATAAGGGCTTAAAATTGCTTAATTACTATTCTCGCTATTTTTCATACTTATAGAAGATGATTAAATCATTTAGTATCCCCTTCATATTCCCTTATTTAGATGAGATAAAAGCAGTGATCACTGCTAGTGGCCTGCAAAAACTTCACCCATGAAATAATAATATCATTATTGACTAATAAGATTGCAATTTTTTTTAGCCTCATATCTTATCTAGCAGGGTTGGTAGAGGGAATCTTTGAACTTAATGTTAATTATAAGAGACTTAAGACACTTCGTTTCCCTTAAGACACATCCGTTGCCCACTTTCCGCCAAAATCTGGTGGCGTAGTGTGTTGAGTGGTGGTACTCAAAGCCGCTCTAAGTTGCTAAATTTATCGTCTTATAAGATTCATAGCAAATAAATGGTTATTGGAAAATATGAAAAAATATATCTAATATCCTGGCGGACGATCTCTTGGAGCACAAAAAAATTAAGCTATAAAATATGTTGTTGCTGTTTTTTGTATGAATATCGTCGCGTAATCAAAACCTTTAGGGCAAATTATATGAACCTACAATTATAAAACTCATATTTGCTTAGAAAACTTATATTTGAAGCTCATTTCTTACTAAAATATACACGCATACGCAAACTTTCCTGTTGACCTACAACTTGCACTTGAAAAGCTTTTTTGAACTACTAAAATTAATTTAAAAACTATACAACAAATTAACTAAACGCATAATGTATACAGAATATTTATATAGATAGATATTAAACATTAAGATATTGAATTCAGATAATATTCTAAATATGATACGCATTAAAGTTGGTCAATAGATTGGCAAGCGAGAGGATTGGGGCAATAGACAAGTGTATTAAATTAGTTGTTTCGGTTTTAATTATTCATTTACAGTGGTTACCAGGATGTGGTCGAGTGAATGGATATCTGTATACAGAGTATTGCATTTTGTTCCTTATTACAAAACCAGGGGACTTAAATGGTAACTGTAGTAGGTACTTGCTGCAGTAAACAGATTTGGAATGTGCAGTTTACAGTCGCTGTATGGCAAACTAGAAACGGCATTGATTGAAATTCCGACAAAATAACACAGTTTCATATGAAACGACCGATGTGGGTATATGTTTATTTGACGTATTTATACTTTGTAGGTAAATTCAACGGTATTAGAAAGATTGCATATTAGAATTAATAATTATTATATATATATTTTTATTATATTTTATGAATTAAAGAAATGAAGTATACAAAAAAATATTGTCATGACTTTTGACCACTATAATAAAATGTAACGGGGAACTCGGTGGAGTGGTTGTAGAGCAATTCTCAAGTAGTGTAAGGTTAATGATGATATTTATACGCAGGAATACGTAGGAATCAATCTATATTTACAGAACACATGTGTTAACAATGGTAAAGTATAGGCTTAATTATACAGAAACACGCAAGCAAGTTCAATACATATTTTAGATGAAATAAAGAATTTTTTCTTATTATTAGATATATATGTATAATGCATATCTAAGTCCAATATAACAATTCAAGACAGCGTATTCGCATGGCAAAACATTGTAAGAATATTTTTAGAATCGCTAGCGCCAATTATTTTTTTAATGATATTTATATCTCACACTTACTTTAACATCCTTATAGTTGGCGACAATTTCCGACGCAAAGGTATTGTTGCCGATAATGGGTTTGTTCTTGACACTGGGGAAGATGATGCCGCCTTTGCGGCTCGTGGGGCGCGGGCTGGTAGGACCCGCACTACTGCCCGTACTTGTTGGCGTCACTGTCACGGTAGCACTCGTTGGACTTGCACTTGAATTGCTCGGGAGGCTCGGGATGCTCGGGCTGAATGTGATATAATTATTAGATTTTACATAGATATTACAGATAGAAAATGTTAATTAACATTTAATATGATATTTTAAAATATTTTAATAGTAACTAGAGTAACTTCGCTGCGCGCTTATTTGTATTAGTTATATCGTCGCAATAGAAAAACATTCGCAAGAAATCAAAAGCTTTACATATAGAAAATTTTCACCTGTTATTAACAGTTGAAGTCGCAGGAGTAGTGTAGGCAACGGTGGTAATAGGATCTGTTGAAGTCTCATCCACTCTGTATCTGTTGGGTGCATATTCTACAAGTCTGTCTATTGTGGGATCCAAAAGCAGTTCAGCTGGAACTGGTCGCTGTGCAAGAGTTGCCACATCATCCTCTTGTTTTTTTAAACGCTTCTCTACCATGTCTAAATTTTCAATAATAAGATTTGTTTTCACACGTAAGTCGTTATGAATTTGGCCAATTGCTCGTTCTTGTCGTTGAGTTTGTGTAAGAAGTTCATCAGATTTTGGGACTAGATCATCAACCGAACTCTTTGTACCAACAACCACATCCCAGACTTCATCCATTTTTTCCGAAACACTCATCATGGGAATTATTTTATTAACAAGATTGTCAATTTTGCTAGATTTAGATACAGGAGCAGGAGTGCTAGATGCTGTACGATTTTTGAATAAGTTATTAACATTTATCGAGGCAGATTCGGGCTCTACTATAGCAGCATGCACATCTGCCATCATATAAAGAACTTTTCCCAAATTTTCGGATACAAGATTTATGTGAAATTGAAGTTTCCGATCGACTGTTGACATTGATGATCTTAGTTGATCAACTTTTTTGGTGATTTCATTTACGACTTCTGAATTAAGTCCCTTTGCAATTTCTATTACATTTAGATTAACAGGCTTCTTTTCACTTGCTTCCGCGTTAATATCGTCAACTGGTAGAAAATTTGTATCTATTTGTGTCTTTATTCCAACTAGCTTAGAATCTATATCAGACACTTTCTGATCTAAAGATTCTAATTTCTTGTCGAGCAATTGTGCATTACTAAGTTTATTTTCACCTTTTTTGTTGATATTTTCAGTTACAACATCTTCTTCACTTTGACCTAATTGGCTAAATAGTTTAAAGTCTAAATTTCCTAATTTAGATATAATGGCGTCGGTTTTATGAATATTATCATTGACTCTTGAATCCAAAGCTTCTACTCTTCTCATGAGATGTTCCACTGCCTTGTCAAGGTTTTCAATCCTCTGTAACTTCGTTTCAAGCGTACTAACGATCACTTCGAATACATTAAATATGTATTGTTCCCTGTAACAATAATACATAATATTAATATTTTTTCAAACTAAAACACTTAAAATTAATAGGATATTTTAATGCCTGTGTCGTCGTAGCTTCCAATCAGATAAGCCGATTTTGATCTAGTTTTTTGTTTGAAAGGTGACGTTCAGTCTTTTGAAGATCATCATCTCTTTTTACAGATAGATGGGATTGTTACATTTGGTTACCTTTAACCAAATTGCCTGTGGATAGCAATCTTTGCATAATATTTATGCAAAAAACGCTTTTGTACCTACCGCCTACCAAGGTACATGTGAAATAACTAAACATTTTTCTATTATATATGACAATTTTTGCGAGTAAAATGAAATAAAGTCTTAGTTTTGAATTACGATTAATTAAATGCATAGTAGTATAGATAGATATTAAAATAATTAATCAATTTTCTTTAAATACATAAAAACAATAATAAATAAAAATTCATATAGTATCTTATATAATTATTCTTTTCGTTGTAACATTGAACAATGTTTTTTTTCTTTAGTAATTGTGTTAGACCAATAAAATTTAAAATAAAATACATAAATTATAATTTCACGGTGTATCCCACATAAAACGGTATAGGTAGAGGGAACCTAGTATTAAGTTACTCTTCGCAGAAATTTCAAGCTTTACTTGTCGAGTGGCAAACTCAACATCGAGCTTTGCCTTGCTACCAGAGCGAGGAAATTATAATATTAAATTATATTCATTCCTCCGTGTGGGAATCGAACCAACAACTGCCGTGTTCAGAATCACTTGTGCCATTGCACCACGACGGACATGCGAACCAATAAAATTAACAACCCATAAAATTAATTAATTTAAATAAAATTATAAATCTACTTCAGATAAATAATGATTTGACTTGGTTAATATATTTATTTCCTTCCTTACGATATTACTGTCACTTGCTTCAAGCGCAAATAACAGGTATCTGTAAGGTTCAGCTTGCTAGCTATTACGCAAATCTGATTTAAAATTATATGGGCTGCTTGTAATGTGAAGTGACTTGAAACATTTAATCGAACGTTAACAGTAACAGGTCCAAAATGTTTATTGGTGGTAGTGCCTATGCATAATACACAATAATATTTAGGTTATAAATTATAAATGAACTAACCTATTTTTAAACATTTCTAAAGTGTTAATCCACACTTAAGAAACAAAAATATTTATTTGGAAAACGTATAAAAATTTGAACGTAGCGGGACTCGAACCCGCGCCTTCTGGAAACCAACCAGACGCTCTGACCACTGAGTCATACGTTCATGCTGAACTTTTTCTAAATTTAAAATATTATATAGATATTTTAACAATTCTAATTTTCTATAATATATTAGCCACAAAATAATGTGCAATGTATTAAGTTACCTATCTATTTATTGTGTTAATAATAAATAAAATTATTTGAGGGTAAATATAAATAATATAGTACTTTTAACAAAGAGAAGTGATATCGTCCACGAGACGGCGGCACTGCTCGTGCGTTAACGAGCCGAATGTGGCTCAGGGTCTCTGTATTGTATCGCCATCACTCCGATTGCGACCGCGCAATCCAAGTCATTATTTGTTATCCAACTTTCAGAAGATAATATTCTCTATATTCGTTGACACTCTTGTACTAGTCATATATTCGTATTAATTTATTTTCTTATATCCTTTGTTTAATTAAGTTAATTTTCAAAAGTGTAATCAATTAAAAATCAAAACTCATGAATATATATCTATCATATGTTTTTTTATCCGGCTGCGGAACGTAAAGGAGGGTAGCGTGTTTGTTAGTCTACGTATGTACTGTACACGACAAAAATAAGTAGACACAAAATAAAAAATATAATATATATATTTTTAATCCTATCGTAAGTAATTTAAAATTACTTTATTTATGTTTTTAATAAAGTTGTATCTAAAAATAACAAATTTCTTATAAATTTCTTAAGCTTTTACAATTATTTTGAAAGTAAGTTGAATTTCTACAAGGACAAAAATAAGTGGGCACTTCAAATTAAAGTAATTTAATTTTATGTATGGCAATCTTTATCTAAATAAATCTTATATGTACTGAGACAAGCTTTGCACTAAATTGCTTAATAAATATTATTTCCTTGAAGGCTATTGAAGAATATTAGCTATATTGTAGAGATTCGAACCCGCTTTCACAGGCAACTAAATGTAGCTTAGTCACTGCCACTATCCTTTCGTAAAAAAGGCAGACAATATACTAAAGTATACCTATTATAAGAATCGTGGTTAAAACAATCTTAAATTGTTAATATTCTAAACTGTTACTTTGAGGCCAGTCGGGGCGCAGGGGCACAGAGTGTGACTGTAAAATCGATTGGTTGTGGGTTCGATCCCCTCTCGAGGGGATGAAATATTTGTTTAAATTTATATTACCATTACTTCGCTCTGGTGTGGAGGCAAAGCGCGGCGTCTAGTTCTGCGTTCGGGATACTGTGTAAAGCTGATTTATTTATTTATTTGTTCCTTAGTTAATGACAACAGAAGAAAATTAAAAATATGTCATAAATAAATCTATTTACAATATAATTTATTATAAAGTGCCACTAACATTAAGCTTTGCATAATTGAGTATTTACTAAAATAAGCATATAAATATATATAAAGCTTATTTTATGCACGACTGTTGCCTAATGAAAAGTAGAACATAGAAATTATCCTGCCAGAGACCAAATTAAGTCATTTTAATTATTTTGTAAACATTAATATACGTATGTGATTTTAACAAACCGGACGTTATTTGGTAAGTCTAAAACGATTAGTTACTTATAATACCACTAATGGTGGTTACTTTAATAATACTTACAAATTTTTTTACAGTAGCAATAATATAAATACAAAAGTAAGTCTATGTGTTTGTCTGTTACATTTTTACGCCTAAGCCACTGAGATATTTCATGACGATAATCGTATCAATGTATCTGTGCTCAGAGTCTTTTGACTACTGAGTATATGTCATGTGTTCACCTAACTCTTAGTTATTTCTAATTGACAAAGAGAGCGAAACCGCAGGTTAAAGATAGTATAAAATATAAATAAACGAAAAAAAATATATAGAAGTGCTAGAAATGAAACTAAAACTTTACTACATCGGTACACATTTGATGTATTTCACTCTCTCTTAATTCAACAATTCAATTGAAAAAATAAAAAGTTTTTTCTCAAAAGAAATACTAACCAACTACATTATTGAAATAACTTTGTAGTCGTTTATACAAATATAAACAAATTAATCTATTTATGCAAATAAAAGAGTTCATATTTATACTTGTAACATTTTCTATAATCCATTCATTTGGGCTTGAGACAAAATGTAAACAAGGAAACAAAGTTTTTCAAATTTTTATTACGCTTTTTTATATTTCCTAAGCTCAAAGCAGCTAGCTTGCTAGCTATATATATAATAAAAACTAAATTGTAAAAAAGGCTGAAAAGTAGTCTAATATAAAAAAAATATTTTTTTATAAATTTAAATAAAATATATATACTTCTAACATTGAGTTAGCTAAACGGTTATAATTATATTAAAATGAAAAAAAAATAGTGTTTACTCTATAATTTATATTTTAGTATTAAAATGTGTTCGAAATTTGAAAATAAAATGCTTTAGATTTGCTTATGGGTGAATTAACATGTCAACTGTTAAATAAGTAATTTAATTTATTTATGATAAATAATTTCAGATAAGTCTTACAGGGTTATAAAAGTTCTAGAGACATTTTTATATAGTATCAGTATTACAGTGCTAGCTATCAGTGTATTATTTACATAATTATTTTAATAAAACAGTAACTTTATGAATCGTGATCTATAAAGTAATCTTTTCTGGTCTATTTACCTTTTATCTCACGGCTCCCTGAGATAGGGTAGGTATAGTATAATCACAGCTGTATAACTATACCCATCATACGTTAGGTAACTTTATTAGTATGCTAAAAGCAGAAAAAAATACAGCACGTAAAGCTTAGTAATTAGACACGTTTCGTTTTTATCTCTTGATTACATAAATAAACAAATCCATTGTCAAGGCACTTCACATTCCTTTACAGAGAAGACTTTCTTATGAAAGTTGACATAATTAATTAAGGAAAAAAATATATTGAAACGATTTTTGCTTAACAATAGTACTATAAATGTTTTTCAAAAGAATATAAAATTTTCCATTTTATAACAGCAAGACAGATAGACACACACAAATTTTTAAATGGTTTCTTTCTGTTTTCAATTTTTACTCTTCAATTTAATTTATTAGCTGGTATAGATAATTACATCAAAATATAACAAAAAAAAATGTAATATAATCTTTCAAAATTTCCTTAATATGATTGGTTCTAAAGACAAACTTCCATTAGAAAATTCTAAATCTTGAAATCTCAGTGTTTTTTCACCTTACAATTTCACATTTTTTGTCTAACATTATACAAATAATAATTTTACAAATATTAGGAAACAACAAAACGTCCAAACCAAAAGATTCCGCCAATTTAATAAAACAAAAAATCTAATAATTTTCAACCAATCCCTTACGATTTTATTATATGTAAAGATAAATACCAAATTCCTATTTTTTTTTTTTTCCTTTTATTTAACTGAAAGTTCTCTGAAGTTTTAGGGCTAGATAGGGCTCGCATAATCAAAATGCGAATAAAGTTGACGAGCATAACTTTGCGATCGTATATCGTACACTCTTTTTGTGTGACCTTTTGTCTTACCTTTTGTGGGATCTCTTTCCATGAAGTACCTTTATCTTTTTGTTTTTTTATACATTAGTATTTGTATTGAAAGTTTTCATTTTGTGCAATTTAATAAATAGGTCCACGGGAGGCACCCTATATGAATTTCATACGAAATCTACAATTTCAGCATTGACGGACAGAAAAACACACGACATCAATCAATCTATTTCCCCTGTGCTAAACTGTTACATATGAAAATTTGGTAGCAAGTTCAATTCTTTATAAATGTAATTTATAGACTAAATATAATAAGCAAAAGATGAGCTAAAGTTGACAGCTTGAGAAAGTTATCGGATAAAAAATAAATACATTAAAATGAAAGTACTCTTTGTTTTTCTATTTTCCCAAGATTTTACTTTAAGTGGCTCTTCACATTTTTTATCAAGATAATAATAATAATTAAAATAAATATTTAGAAATGGGTTATTTAAATGAGATCATTAAGTCGAATAGTTTATTTCAAATAATTTTAAAAAACCGACTTCAAAACTATACATATACCACGCGCGTACCCGTTCCCAAGTTAGGCTAAACAGCGGGCAGGCCCCTTGTGTGTTATAATAAATGATATAAACATATCATGGTATTAATTTAAAAATTATATGCTATTTAAAAAAAATATGATTATATTTTATGAATATACTTATTATGTCTTCTATCTTTATATACACGTGCAATGCTTTTTTGTGCTTAATGTTTTATTTGAATTTGATATAGTTAAGTTTTACTGATGTCCGTTGGTCTGTGCTGACGGCAGCGCGGGCGTCCGCCATCGCGCTTGGGGAAAGGCGTTTGCGTAACACATCATTAATAACATGCGACTAAAACATAGCTGCAATCAATATCACATAGATATTCTAGGACTAGAACGCTCTAGAAACATTTCAGTATATTGTTTTGCTTCTCGACGTACCTACTAAGAATTAGTACATTGTCTAATGTAACTATAACCCTGCACAGTTCTCAATAGATGTATAACAATTAATTGTACTTATCAGGGTTCAGTATCTCAAAAAAATGAAACCCTTATAGGATTTGTGACAGGACTTAGTCGTCCGTCTGTGTTTCTCACTGTCAATATCCACAATAATATACGATACGACGCAAGTTTTTGGCCGCATTTTGGTTAGAAATGAGAACTTACGGTACTAATTAAGAAAAACATCGGATTTTTTTTTATTAAAATGTATAAACAAACAACTAGAAAAGCTCAAATCTAAGCTCATAATGTCTCAAAACCGTTTAATCCGTTTGGGGGCTACGATGTAACATACACAAATACTTAAACACCTCAAACTTATAACATCTTAAAGGTTGTTTAAAATTGAGGAAAACTACTTCATAATAGCAAGCCTAAATTTTACATATATTATTTAAGGTACTATTTCAAGGCCCTTTATAAGCACCCAGAACAATCTCATGGGCCAGGCTCTCAGTCTTTCCAGACTCGATGTTTCCATAATTATATTTCAATACAAGTATTTGGAAACTGCGTTGTAGTATAACGTATTTTGCCTCAATTTTAAACAATCCTTAGGACGTCTGGCGGAAGTAAATGGCCACGTAAAGGGTCCGGTAATTTATTCTTAAAAACATATTTAAATATGAGCAATTTCAACTTTAACGTCACCTACGTTAAATTTGTGCGTGGATTTTATTTACCATTAGTTGGCGATACCTCTGCAGCTCTGGGCTTTCAAGTTAGTAAGCATGCATTTGGTATGCGTATTAACTTTACTTATATTAATTTACCTCAAATTTTCAGGTTTGCTACATGACATAGGCCTGGAATTTTAGACTATATGGGATAATATATACATTATAATTTAGAAAGGCTTGGCTTGGAAGTTCACTTCACCTATTCCAGACGTTTTACTTTCAAACGTCATCAGAAATTGTTAAGGTGTTCCATTAGACCTTTAAAGTAAAATATAATCTATATGTTGCCAAGGACTAATACCAAAACAAATAAAATATTCTTAACAAAAAGAAAAAAAAAACAAAAATAAAACTGAAAAGTAAAAAATAATAAATCTTTTAAATATTAATAAGAATCGAAAATCTAAATGGATGCCAAATTATCACTCGGGATACAATTAAAGCTCAAGATTTGACTCGATATTTTTTAGGTAGAAGTTATATTATATATATTTTTTTCCGTTTTCTTAGGGTTACGCTGCCCACAGCTGGGTAGGCAGAGAGCATCTAGTATTAACACACACTCGAGAAATTAAAATATTAAATATTTTAATTTCCCCGCACTGGTATCGAGGCAAAGCACGTCGTTGAGTTCCGTCATTCAAGACGTAATACCGCCAGTATTCGGGAATCCAATTCCCGAAGAACTGAAGAAAACGGAAGAGTATAAATGGGAACGAAGTGTCTTCACATTAGGTTCCAGGGTTCCCTCTGCCTACCACGTTACGCGGGATACTCCCTCGTGGAGATGTTCCCTTTGAATTTTAATGGGTCAGGTTCATGCCTTGGTTTCAGCCACAGATAATGAGGCTCCTCAGTACTGTTTGTTCGCACGGCTGATTTGCCAAGCACAAGCGGTCTACATAAAATGCATTTTCCAGCGTCCGTACCATACGTGTTGACCCAATCTATTAACTCGTTACAAGCTGCCAAGTGGGCTTGCGTGTTTTATTAAAGACATTGTTCAAAACTATATTCGATCGAGCTTAATGTGACAAAAAGCGTTCATCAATTAGCTATTTCAATATTATACATCAACTAATTATATATTATATAGCATGTAAATAAACGAAAAATGTTGATACTTTTAATTAATTTTATAATAAGCGGTCTTAGATAAAAGTATGCAAAATTAAGTAATACACAAAAACGTGAGAAAATGCGTGCGAATGAGGGCTTCTTTTTTATTTACTGTTACGTGTTTTATATAACGAAAGCTGGAAACATAGTTGTTGGATTCAAACATGTTAATAAATTGTGGTGTATTTATGACTAAAATAAACCATATTATAGAAATTAGTATTGTATATGTCTAATCTATATAATGATGAATAACTAAGCTTCATATGTACTAAGTAAATAAATACTAGAATATGAATTTTATAAACAAGATCTATACATATTGGGGAACGGAGTGTCTTAACACTAGGTTCCCTCTGTCTAACCTGCTGTGTGCGGGATATAGCGTGAAGCTAATTTTTTTTTTTTATTTATACATATAATAAAATTGTACATGAAAGACGTATGAGAAAATCTATTATTAGGTTCAATTATCTATGAACCTAATAAAACCTAACCTAATCTCAGGAACTGTTTTTTTGATTTAAAACTTCCTTAAATATTTAGTGTTCATTTTATTATTTAATTCGAGTGAATAAAAAAGTTATATCAAATTAAATTAGATCGACAAAATCACAAAAAAAATATTTATTGAGTTGGCTACGGCTAACTTTAGTTACGTGATATTGCCTACGAAAGTATTCAGATCAGTATATATATTACTATACAATAAATAGTAACTGTGTATCTCAAGCGGGCGAAGTTATTAGGCGGACAGTAAATAATAACATATTTTATCAATGCATCAACAACAACTGACAACGCGCCTGCGGCTTCTTTCTCTACATGTACCTAAATAAATTTCCTCTTGCTTCTGTCTGTAATTTAAAAAAAATATGTTTTTTCAAGTACTTCCTTCAATTATTTATTAGATACTAAAACACAAACAAACGGTTTTCTTGTATTCGTCTTTCTGTTTCTCCCCCGTTTCTTTCTTTCTGCTACTACCCCTGCCTAATAAGAGCTGACTAACGAAATACTAAAGTATACAACTTGTATACTTTAGCAAGCTTGGAAATTAGCAAGAATGGTTGTTGAAATAACTTTAAATCGTTAATACTGTCATGTGTTTGATGTTTTTAAGTAAAAAATCGTGAAAATTTTCAAAATCATCCAAAATTAGTTTAACCGCAACAATGCCACATCAAAACAAATATACATAACTATCATATATAGACTGATATACACTTTGCCCTGCTTTGAGTTGCAAAGTTGGGCAAAAAATAAAAATAAAACCGACTGCATAAAACTAAAAACTAAAAAGAAAGCGATGACCAATAGTTAATTAGGATTGACAGTCAGGACTATATAGGGCACCTCGTGAACACGTGATTGGTTGAAAAATAGGTTTTGACTTCTACTGACCACAATTACATTAAATTAATTAAAATAAGGTAGATATTTGTCGCAGATTTATCAAATATAAACAATCAATGTATAGGAATATTTTGATTTATTTAAAATATTTTGTTATCTTCGGCATAACGGATCTAATTAATGACCATTAATCAAACTTATGATTTAAATATTAAATCGACCTTGATGATTTTACTGAATTTAATTTAAATTAATTTAAAATTTTAAACGACCTATGTAGAATATATAACGTGCAGTTGTGCGTAATAAATGATAATTAAGATGATATAATTTATTTAAAATCCGTGTTGAATTTGTAGTAGATACTTAATGCTGTTAATTAAATAAGGTAAATAGTTACTTCTACTGTATTTCATATAATTTCATACATACATAGGTAAATCATATATTTTCTTCTTGTAAGTATCATCTGAACATAATATTAAGCTGACGGTGATGATAAATGACATAATTTCTCAATGATTAGAAATAAGGCAATAATCTCTTAAATATTTTAGGGACTTATTATATACAAATACAAGACTAGTTTGTATACTATCAAGTTTTTTGGATAAGCTTAAGATTGTATTAATTTGTTAGTAAAGTTGTCTTTCTGTCTTTGTACATATTCATAAATGTTAATATAACCTAATATCAATAACTTAAATTTATAACCGACTTAGGAAGAGTGATCCTACCGCGCTATGTTTTACAAATATCTAAATCAATCAAATCAAAAAATATAATATGCAAAGACGATGTAGTACAGGTACTAAACTAAGGTCATACAAAAGAGTTAGAATTTCTGTTTATTTTAATTACAGTAATTGTGAGAGGCGACGTAATTTTACGCTGTCAGCCAAGAAAAGTATTATATTAAATACACAAAAGCTAATTAAATATTTTTGAAAATATACACAAGTTTATAGAAGGGTCGGGGCGTGGGCTCTACATACATTTTGGTAGATACATTCTGAGCACATTTAAATCTGTCACGAAATAACTTGAAACTCATATAGATCTTCGATTCTCTTGAACTCATTAGACTCATCGATCTTGGAACTCATTAGACTCATATAGAAAGAACTTGGAACTCATATATATTCTTTGGTCGGTGAAGTAGAGAACGACGCTCTTAGCATTTAACTTAACTCTCATTTCCTATTTGTATTTTTGATAGGATAATAGGTAAGGAAAATAATAAATCCTAAGCAAAAAAGTTTGAATAAAAAAAAAACAAATAAAACGAATCCTAATGAACTATTGGGATTTTTTTATGTGTTTTACAATATTGATTATTGATAAAAAAAAGTGTGAAATGATTACAATAATGACTTATATGATCAGAGATATTTTGAGTATATAAGACAAAAAAATAAATTATATTATTTCTAATAAGGAATATGTATTTGATTTTTTTTATATTTAGTCTTGCAACACTTAGGGTTTGACGGAAAGATATTGTGTCAGAAATGCATCTTTATTTTAGCTATTCTTAGTGTAATTTAACACTGATGATGATGACATATATAAACTTCATAAAATACGTACTAACCCATATTATTTTATGGCTTTATGGCGTGCCAGTAGAGCACAGTTTATTTCGCTAATGTCACGTAGAATGGAGAAGAACACGATCAAGTTTGGTATTGGGTATATTAAAAATAAAAGTAAATGTCACTTAAAAGACTGAATAAAACGCATAAAAATAGAATTTCCAATTAGATAAACCACCACCTGAAAAAAAAAAACAATAGAAGTGATTAAATTTTGGAATGGCAAACGCTTGAAGTCTAATAAATATGAAATTATATAATTTTTATTTTCCTACTTATCTTTATATTTATATCAACCACTAGCGAGAAAAAAAACATTTGCTGTTGAACAATTTTATATTACTTACTTGTAGATTTTTATATTAATGAGAATATGTATTGTATTGAGTTTTTAATGTAATAGACATGTCAGATTTTTATTATAATTGTGACGTTTGTAAGACTAAAAAACGATTGGGCCATCATCAAGTGTCATGTCCGCGGCTACCCGCCAAATTTAGCCGCCAGTCTTGCGATGCCAAAAAAATAAGACCAAGTAATTCTTAATATATTTTGTTACAAAATATTTGATTACTAATGTTTAATTTATGTGATTTAAGAAGTTCCTAAGTGTATTTAAAGTAAATAAATTTTATTTAAAGTGCAATTTAAAGTTTATAATTTTGTTAATTTGGTTTTTATTTGTAATTCATTCAAGTGTCAGGGGCTACCCGATCCTCCCCTATTTTATTTGTATAACTATCTACATTCTTAGAGTTCATAAATTAATTTTCCAAATTTAAAAAAAAAAACCTATGTTCCCCCTTTATTACACTACTCCAGCTCTCCAGTTATTGCTATTTTTTATTGTTAGCCAACAAACACACACACCTATTCGTCATAATTTGATGTAATGTAGCCTATTATGGCTTTCCTCGAGAAATGGACAGTTCGAGTCTAGAGGAATTTTTCAAATTGGACCTACTCGTTCTAGAGAAAAGTGCGTTCAACCAAATAAACTCTTCCCATGTATAATATTATTATATTTTAAAAGGGAAGATATATTATAACGGCAAAGATATTATAATGGTACGTACTATATGCATGAAGAGACTGTAAAACCGGCTAGTTGTGGGTTCAATCCCCACTCGAGGAGATGAAATTTTTACTTAAATTTATATTTCCATTTCTTCGC
>DVQM01000622.1:0-15790 GCA_018231645.1 Heliconius ricini
AACCAGTCGGTTTTACAGTCACACTTTGTGCCACTGCGCCACGACTGGCCTCGATTTTTTTAAATATAATGAGTAATAAATAGATAACAATAAGTTTGCCTTATTTCTTTTACCGCGGCGTCGAGTTCCAACATTCTAAAAACAATATAAATATATGTAATTCCGCTATTCCATATTTCTAGAATTCAGCAGAAAGTGGGGAATGGCAGTGTGTTAATGGGAACTAAATATCCTGCTATGTGTGAAATAGTGCGTAAAACTAAATAATAATAAAATTTCATTAATTTTAGTAAGAGTTTTATAGATGTATAAATTACAAACCTTAGATCAATTAACTATCTTCCGTTTTCCTTTTGAAATGGAGATATTTTCAATTGCTCTCTCTCTGATGATATGACATAGCACGGCGTTGAGTACCTCCGCTCTTTTAGGCAAGAACGGAATGTCTCAATTTTATTTGGCGTGTATTAATTAGACTGCTTAAACTAAAAAAAATATAGATATACAATACAAAAGTATGAAACCAAATTTTGTTACTTAAAAATCTTTCACATCTGTAATATAAATTTTCTACATAATCTTTACAATCATAACAAATACCAATTTTATCAATTATTCCTATTCCGTAATGCTAAAATTTATAGACTTTTTATTATTTTATCATTCATGAACAATGTTCATTGTTTTACAATTGAATTTACATTTTTTTCAATAGTATATAATTTAAGATTCACACTATATCCCGCGCATATCCGGATAGGCCGGGAACTTAGTATTAAAACACTCCGTTCCCATTAAGTCACCACCGTTACTCAGTTTCCGCCGAATCCTGAAAGCATTGCGTGTTGAGTGGCGGAACTCAACGCTGTGCCTTGTCTGGTTACCAGAACGAGGCAATGAAAAGAAAACTGGCTTTAACATTTTTCTGATTGTTCTAAATTTTAATTGTTTTAAAAATATATGTATCTACTGATTCATCATGCTACTATAAATAACCACAAAGTCTCTTAAATAAAATCTTCAAAAGTCGCCGCGTGTTGCACAAACACACTCTAGAACGTAACAATCGTCAATGCAAACAAATAGAATAGAATGTATGGAAAATATGTTCTATACAGAAAAAAGTGAAAGAATCCTTCCCAATAACAAACACAAGTAATAGAAAAGTTTCCCCCGCCATATTTACTTTCAAGTGTGCTTAAATGAAAGTCGAGCTTGGTGTGGTACAAGTCATTAGTGTAGCGTTTTTGTGTAGAAAAAAGATAACAAAGTACAAAATAAATCAGCTTCACGTTGTATCCTGCACACGGAAGGGTAGGTAGAGGGAACCTAGTGTTAAGACACTTCGTTCTCCACTTTTTGCTGAATTTTAGAGACATTGCGTTCACTGGCGGAACTCAACGCCGCATTTTTGCCTGTACACCAGAGTGAATAAATGGAAATATAAATTTAAATAAATATAAAATTTCATAGTGGGGAACGAACTCACAACCAGTCACGTTTACAATCACACCTTGTACCCCTGCGAGTCAAAGTAATAACAAGGTAAGATGGCTAAAATCTTAAATAAAAATAAAATGGTCAGACCCTAATTTTGAATTAAAAAATGTTTAGATTCTACGACTACATATTTTTGTTACCTTCTATTTTTATATATGCCAATTCTAAAGCAATTAAGGCAGACGGAACCTGGAAATCTAGCTTTAACACGCTCTTTCTCTATTAGGACTCTTTTTTTCCCAATTTTTTACTGAATTATCGAGGCATTGCGTGTTGTATGAGTAGAGTGTAAATCAAACTCACAACCGTAGCGTTTACAATCACACGCTTGCGCTCCTGCACCACGACGACCTCCATGCCTGCTTCTCAAAATGCAATTAATGTCACTAAATTCGCGCTGTAAGTGAGGGCACTGTCTTAACAGTACTCTGCCTATCTTCTAGTATATGAAATACAGCGTGAAACTAAAAAATAAACACCTAAATTCTTTTAATTTGCACCAAACTAAAGTACCACCGGTGACAGCAAAATTCCTGCCCGCGGCGATCCATCAATGTCGACGGAAATTCCTTATAATCGATAACGACGAGAATTTCACTGATTACCAAATTATAAATCCCAGTGTCGTTGATGTAAGCTTACGAAAAAAAAAATAACTCAACTTCACGTTTATCCTAAGTTCTCTCTGTGGAGACGCAGAGACTAGTCGTCTATTATTCACTTTGGTTATAATACTGTTACCGTACTCGTGTAAAAGAGGGTAGATTTGGGTGAAAAAGATGATAAAAGCAGTGGAATTGTGTCAATCGGGGGCTATTGCTTGTCGGCAACAGCCCCTATTGGAAGGAAACTAGTGTGAAGTCTTGTTATTAGGTGATACATGTAACTTATTGCAATTACGTAGTATCCCTTTCCAAATAATTTATAAACGTATGGACGATGTGTGTTTTTATCGTGTTTTTTTAACAATTATAACCGCTTCCGATTTCTTACAATACGGTATAATGTCACGCTATATTCCACATTAAGCAAGCAGCAGTAGCCAGGAAGATCCTAGTGTTGAGACACTTTGTTTTCCACGCACGTTCAATTTTCATGACATCGTGCTGAGTGGCGCAACAAAACCACGCTTTATCTAGTAACTAAAAATCAGCTTCACGCTGTATCCCGCACACAGCAGGGTAGGTAGAGGGAACCTAGTATTAAGATACCCCGCTCCTCATTTACTGTCGTATTCTAGACGCATTACGTGTTGAGTGGTAAACTCAATGCCGCGCTTTGCCTCGACACCAGAGCGCAGAAATGGAAGTACTCATTTAAATAAATATTTCATATCCTCGAGTTGGGATCAAGCCCACACCTAGTCGGTATTACAATCACACTTTGTGCCCCTGCGCCACCACTGGTCTCAGTAACAAGAAGTGAAGAAATTAAAATTACTCCAGCCTTCGACTGGAAATCGAATTAAAATCGTTAATTATTCACTTTTAGGTGTGAAAATACCACCGAGTGGTGAAAACACCTAAAGAGATGCTTACTTTGATTTTTGTCTTTGACCTAAGTTAAATGGCGTGAAAGCCTAATAGAACGAGCAAATTTCATTTGTAGTATCGCTTGGAGAACATGGTCATAAGATATAGTTCAGTAGAAGACGAAATCATAGGAAAGTGGTACAGTAACTGATGGTTTACGCGATGGTTGTAGGTTCGATCGTACACTCAGGTGTCATTTTTTATATTTTTTTTATTAGCACGCAGTATCCCCATTTATATATTCTAATAGGATATAGTCTAATAGTGGTTATCTAGTGTAGGATACTCCGTCCCCCACGCATCGCCAGCGAGCAGCTCAAGAATGAGCTTTATCTTAATACCCAAGTAAGAAATTGAAATTAATACATTCCCCCAAATTGGAATCGATTTGATACCCGTGTTAACCATCTGACGCCATTCGACTGCACCAGGGTGGCTGCAACTATTTAAATATAACATCAATATGAAAAAGAATCTTGTAGTTGTAAAATAAAATGCTCATTCCATATAATATCTTAATATTTCTTACTTTTTACTTTACGTTTTTGTAATCTATCGACTTTGTGTTTGACAAAGACTCATCTGAACCTCACAGTAAGAAGAGCGGGTTCAAATCCTGCAAGGCATTTTTTTTCTTAATACAAATTCCAAAGTGTAAACAAATATATATAAAGCAAACACACTACCCTACGTTCGTTCATCATTCAATCAATCTAACTATTGTCTCACTGTCCCTTGTTCGTAAATAGGTTATCTACAACCAAACAATGATATCTCCTCTATATAGGTTGCGTGTCATACTACATTCACTAGCTTGTAGCCTGTGAAAGGAAATGCTACGTCAATTTAGAATTTTTATATGATGAAAAGAAGATGTTTCTGTATTATCTGTATCTACATTTCTATATTAATATTGTAAAAGCTGAACAGTTTGTTTGGTTTATCCCGATAATCTCAGAAACTACTGATTCGGTTTTTTTTATATTGGATGATCCATTTATAGAGGAAGTCTTTTTTAAACTTAAACGTTTTGTAAGACTATATTTTACTTCGCTAAAGTTAGTTATTGGATAATTGGCGAAACGTAGTACAAATTAAATAAATTGAACCCTAGTCGTCACGTTCACAATAGCACGCTTAAACGACGCCACGACGGTGTCTATTTATGTAAATTTATGATTATTTAGTAAATCTGAATATAAAATTAAATATCCAAATATTCTTAAATAAAAGATAACATTTTATTAGTCTCTGAAACGTACCCGCAATGCTCTCTTATCTACATTTTACGGTAGAAAACAACAAATTTGCCCGTTCATAACGATTTGAGGGTGCCATGTAATTGGAATTACCATTATAATTTATATAAATGTTTAAAGTTTTATGATGACGCCCCAAGGGACAAGTCCTGAGTTACTAGTGCTGGTTGTAGGTTCGATTACTCGGTGGAGTTATTTACTTTTTCGTGACAAATAGATAGAGCACGGTGTTAAGTTTCGCCACACAAAATATATTGTTTAGAAAATTGCTGGAAAAGTGCGGAACCGAATATCTTAACGCTAGATTCTATCTGCCGGACTACCATATGCGGGATAAACCGCGATGCAGTTTTTAATTATGAATGTGTTGGCTATGATAAGATGTATGTAGGACAGAATCTGACAAGACGGTAGCGGTGTCGTTTCCTACCCTGGGATTGGTATCTTTAATTTCATGCTGCGTAAAGCTGAAAAAAAAATATAAAAAAAAATACCATATCATTATCAGGATTCAAGGTAAAAAAGTTGATAAACTATTGTGGGTTTTTTTTAATGTATACGATATTAATTTTGAAATGTATGAAATGAACTAGAAGTGTTAATTAAATGTATTGTTTTTTTTTTCTATCTTGTCTCCTTCTTCTCTTTTCTCTCTTCCTTTAATCTGTTTTTATTCAGATTTTTTAAAAAAATGTATTATAAGTTTTCTTTATGTACCAAATTTGGAAAGATTGAAAGAAATAAAAAAAGTCGGAACGTGTAAATGGTGAGATATTAGAACAACTGAATGAAGTGATATTTTTGGAAAGTATGCTCAGTAGAGATGGAAGACACAAAATGGGGACATGGGAACAGGGTTAATGGAGCATTTATGATATGGCGAAATGCTGCACAGCTACACGTTTGGCCGTATACAATGCAGTGTTGGTTGGTTGCAACCGACGCTGCTATACGACAGCGAAACGTGGGTATTACAGAAGAAGAATGAAATAAAGATGAATGCTGTGGAGATTCAATTACTTCGTAGGATATGCTGCATCAGCTTAGCTGATCGAATGACTGGCAATAAAGATTTATAATACAAAAGTGAATGGTAAGAAAGGTTGGGGGAGACCTCGGTTGACGTTCGAAAATACAATATCAAAGATACTAGAGGAAGGAAGGTCACGTAAAGTCTTGAGTACCCCCGAAGAGCATTTTTTTAAGAGGTAGATGATAGTGGTCGAGGCGAAACCGATATGCAAAGACTAGCCTTTGACGCTCCGTTCTCTCTGACCACTCCTCTAGAGATACATCATGAAGATAGCTTAGTTTGATAGGTTAAATATGTCTGTTTTTCGATTTTTATCGTACTAACGCTAAAAGATAGAGGGGTTTATAGAGCAACATATAGACAGGCTACTTTTTATCTTTAAGATCTTGAATTTATGCAAAAATCGCGTTTATTGTGTGCGCTTACCTACCGCCTACCTACATGGATTTGAAATAACTATACATTTTTCTAATATATATTTTATTCTAGTAAAATCAAATACCAAATATAAAATGATTCCATTTCATTATTATATAACGCATCTTTAATAATTATATAAATCTAAAATATTTTTGTATAATTTTGTAATATTAGATATATGTATACAAAATATTTTTGTAATATTTCATATCTGAAACAGTAGGCTTCGAGCGTTGAATTCTTTAATTTCCGGGGTTAAAGTCAACGAGATTAAGAAATACAGAGTTTCGTGATAACATTTTCCTTTATCCAATTCCAGCTTTTTTGATGTTTCATATTTTTCTAATATAAAATAAAATCTTTTTAACTAGCTGACCGTGAAATCTTGTTTTTTTGATGCTAGGTTTGGTAATTTGGTAAGAAATTTGAATCTATATAATACAAAACTCCTCCGAATCTTATTTTTCTTTCGCATTGTGGCGAAGGAGCATAGAAAAATAAGCGACGATTGCGGGTTCGATTTGCGCTCGGGAAAATTGTATATTTTTATTTATTTGGTTGTACTAACAATACAAAGGCGTTGGGTTCAGTCATCCCACGATGCCTTCAGAATTAGGCGGAAAGTGGAGAGCGGAAGAGTCTTAATGGTAACGGAGTACCTTAATACTAGGTGTTCATGTTCACTTTGAGTACTCTTCTACGTGCGGGATACAACGTGAGGATACACAAATTGTAAGCATAGAGGCCACCATGACACGAGTGGCATGGCACGAACGAATGGTGAGTGAAGGATATTTTTTAGGTTCCGTATCTCAATAGAAAAAACGTAACTCTTAAGGATTTAATCTTCCACAGAAAAAAATGTTACAACAATTTATTTGTATATCATTTTATACAAAATTATTTTTTTTTTTACAAAAATAAACCGACTTCAAACAACGAACTAAAAATTAAGAAATAATTTTACATAAATTAAAACGTACTTTGATTTTGTTACACAAAAATAATTTAAAAAATATCAAATTTCTAAGCCTGTTTGTTTTACTTGGCAACGACCTAAAAAACTATTTTTTTTTTGCTTAACAAAATGAAAGTACGTTTTACTTTATGTAATTTTTTTTACCGTTTAGTTCGTTACTTTAAAAAATTGAGCGGGGTTTGAACTCGCGCCTCTTTAGAAACCCTCCAAGCGCTCTTACAAACTAAGCCATACGTTGTCATTGAGCTACGTCCATTTTTATACGCTTGTTACAACTTATTTATGTTGTTAGCATCTCTGTAGGGAGATTTTTACAAATATCCGCTACCCAAAGATAATAGTTTGGCAAGAGAGAATACAATTTTTTTGTATAATTTTAACATGTTTAAAGTGTTATTCTACGCTTACGAAAGAAAAATACCTACTTATTAAGAAAAAGAATAATTTTTTTGACGTAGCGGGATTTGAAGCCGCTCCTCTTTGAAAACGGTCCAAGCGCTTTGACCAACTAAGAGGTAAAACAGACCTCCTTTTCTTACAGTCGGTAATACGTCGGCTAAAGTGTGTCAATTGTAATAAGTTGTATTTCCCGCTGATACGAAAACCTCGATAGGAGAGTCCGACTCGCACTTAACCGTTTTTTTTAATTTACTACATACTACATTCTCTTTTATTCACGTTAGGGTTATCAGAGATAATAAACACTCAAATCACCACTAACATTCATTTCATACAATATTAAGTGACAGAACTTAAAGCCACACTGCACCCCACTAGATTATGGAAATGAACATAGCTTAAACATAATCACTCTCCCAAATAAGAAACAAACCGAAAACCACCCTCTTTACAACCAAACCTTGTCTCATACAGAGATAATTCCAATATACATTTTTAGCATTAAATTTAAGCGTGTTCAATTTTCTCGTAGCTCGTGGTTAGTGAAGTGACGATAACATTCCAAAAGTTGTAATCAGATCGAGTAGAGTCTATAACTCTGAATAAGTTTTGGCATTTGATTTCTAACATGCTTAAGGGGATTTCCTGCTTGTGACATCGAGTGTGGGTTAGATTATAATAGATATGGTGGATTTAAAGAATGATAAAATTGGGAGATCAGTGCGGGTTCGATTTTGATAGTACTTAGAAGTACTTGGTATGTTTCGGTTTCCGCATTATTGCTTATTTAATGATCCCTACTCGAGGAAATAAACACTTATTTATTAAGTGGCATTAAGTTCCGCCACTCAACACGCAATGACTCCAGAACTTGCCAGAAAGTGGGGAACGGAGTGCCTTAACACTAGGTTCCCTCTCTAGGCAATTGGAGAACGGTAGTATTTCAAGGGTAACGAAGAACAAATAGGTTCCCAAGTTCCCTCTGCCCATCTTGCTACGTGTGGTATGCGTGAAGCTGAAATAGTAAAGCGTAAAACAGTGACAAACAATTAAATTGTAATTAGTCTACAATATTGGTGTAAGCAGCAACTTTCCACCACACGGACATCCGCTCTACATATTATGTTGAAAACTTGAAGTTCAGTTTCTAATTTGTTCAAGTGTTTTAATATGTATAGTATAAATTTATCTTGAATTTTGAAGAGCATCGCAATGTGTTGGAATAGCGTGCGATAGTTATTGGTTCAATTCCTACTTTGAAAAATATTTGCAATATTTTTATGTATATTTGAGGCCAGCCGTGGCGCAGTGGCACAAAGTGTGACTGAAAACCGACTGGTTGTGGGTTCGATCCCCACTTGAGGAGATGAAATATTTACTTAAATGTATATTTCCATTTCTTCGCTCTGGTATCGAGGCAAAGCGCAGCGTTGAGTTCTTCCACTCAACACGCAATCCCTCCAAAATTCGGCAGAAAGTGAGGAACGGAATGTCTCAGCACTAGGTTCCCTCTGCCTACCCGGTATGTGCGGGAACAGCGTGAAGCTGATTTGATTTTTTTTATATATATATTTAACTAGCGTCGTCTTTCCCCTCTCTGATAGATCAAAATATAGCGGTGAATTCTGCCACCCAATATTTATTATCGATTAAACGAATGAACGGAATATCTACTAGGTCCAATAGCTCCACTAGTTTCACTGCTACTCATCTCTAGTGAAAGCAAAAACGGCTTTTAACTCCGTCATCAATTTCCGTCACTGGTTGTAACGAAAAAGGTATGTTGTAAGGTGTAGTGTTTTAAAACTCCTGAGATTTTTCTCATTAACCTGCCATAGGCGATATGAAACGTAAAAAAAAGGAAACTAATGATAGACTAAAGTATTCATTTACAAATTATAATATTTCACTAAATGAGTTCAATAATAATATAATCTGAATTATGCCAAGCTTTTATCAGCAGTAATATTGTAAATGTATTGTGATTTATATGAACTATTAATTACATAGAATAAACTCTGAAATTTGATAATTGTTTTTGTTTCATTTAAATTTGTTAAATGCCTTTTTTCGATACCTGTTCATTCATATCAGAGTAAGCAGAACCTGGGAACCTAATGTTAAGATACTCCACTTTCCGTTGACGTCTCTTGGTCTCATTGTGTGTTCAGTAAAGGAACTCAATGCCGTGCTTTTCTTTGTTATCCAGAGCGAAGAAATATAAACAATAAATGTCGTTTCCCCAGTGAGTGTCGAATCCACAGGTTTTGCGTTTATAGTCGCACGCTTATGCTGCTGTGCCACAACGGTCTTTTTATATTTATATGTGCTCAATATATATTATATGTCGTTCTTTTAGCTTCCCGTTATGACATTTTTATTCCCCAGTTTCCGCTGAATTCCGTAGGTGTGGCGCTTATCGCCGCGCTTTGCATAGTGATTGTATCAAATTGAAATTAAAAATGTTATACTATAAGAACAGTTTTATTTGCTTGCCTAAGGCAGAGTCAACCAAGTTATGTCAAGATTTTCCATTTTCTACCCTACGCTGGTGCCGGAACTCAACGTCTTGCTATGTCTTATTACTAGAACTAAGAAATTAAAAATTATTTCTCCGACTGGGATTCGAACTTAGCACCGTAGCCTTGACAGATATTTGCTGAGCCGCTATACTACGACCGTCTACGAAGTAATATATGTGGAAAATCCTAATTAAATTTAATATGAGGTTTGTTTTGCTTTGCATTTCGAATATTGGTTAGACCAATGTTACTCCCTTGATTTTAACTCTACATACGTCGAGAAGCGGAAACTTAGTTGCGAAATTGTTTGGTCAGCATATGATATTGGGTTAGGCGATAAAATACAAGGAATATGACTGTAACATATTAGTTTTAGCATACACTTTATAGTATTTTACTTTTATTAAAATCTCTATAAATATATATCTCTGTTATACCTCTGTCTTAGATATCTCTTTCTCTAATATATTTCATTTACAAAGAGTCAATATCTCGGCCTAAGATACCGAAAGCTCTATTTTGCCTAACAGAGCTTTTTCCAACTTAATAAAAAGCAATAAATTCTTATTCATATTATAAATATATATAAACATTCCCTCGAGTGATATTTGTATACATAACTAACATATTTAGATAGGCGTTTCCCTACTGTGCGATAAAATATAACGTTTCGATAAATAATTTTAGATATCTTTCTATTTTATTGTATTGAAAACGTCCGTAAAAATATTAGATTTTGTTTTGTAAGCTGAAATAAGCTTAAAATTTATGAACCTAAGTGATGCATCAGCCATTTGCAGATATAGGACAAATTTTATATACATATTTGTAAAAATACATTTTGGTAAATATGTAAATATAAAAATATTATATAATGCGGTTTTTCCTGCAGAATTGAGTGTCTACATAATACTAAGACGCTTCATTCTTCGCTTTCCGTCCAATATTAAAATAACAAAAACAAAAATTTTATAATTCCTCTGGATGATAGTCGAACCTACAACGCTACTCTACATACATTTGTCAATTTAAGTATATAATATATATTAAATGCTATGATAGCCAAAAAAATAATTCACCCGTTGATTTTCAATTTAAAATCTACCAATGACTATAGATATATATGGAGAGGTAGAGCAACGAACGAACCTTTAATATAATAAAATTGAAAATCTGTCAAAACAGTCAATGAAATTAAACCACACGAAAGCTATTTCTAGTATATTTGGAAATACAGAGAACGTATTGGCCGGATGAAACCGAGTGCTAATTGAATCCGCAGTCGCCAAAGCCTTTTCTGTTTTCATAGAATTTTGGTATTTTGCATTTCTACTTTAGTACGTAAACAATTTTCACTTCCTTTATGAATATATATATAGTAATTAATAAGTATATATTATTCACTGTAACTAACGATTTATTGTTTATATAAATCGCCACTCCAACTTTGTTTGGACTTTAAGACGTAAAATGAAAAAAAAATCTGTTGCCGTCGAAAATTGTAAAAAGCTTAACTTTCCTACACTTCTTCACCTACTTCCATGCTAAGTTTTAGAAATTTCGTCATCATTATAAAAATACCTTTTCACTTTAAATACAATATGATGTTTAAACTAGTGTCAAGGCACTCCATCCTCCATTTTCTGTATAATTTTTGAGATTAGCCACAGTGCAGTTAGCTCTATGTATCACTTTTTTATAGTAAAATTATCCATAGCAAATAGTGTCTGTACATAGAAAGGCACATAAAATGGTGTGATTTAACTCTACATTCCATTTCCTCACCATAAAAATAATAATAAACATATATAAAAATATACAGAGCACCGTAACGGGGTCACAATTACCATATGGTAGAGTCCTAACTGCTCTACAAAACCAACTAGATTCAGTTTAAAAGTTTAAACACAAAAACGATTCCTGAAAACCACTTTCTATTTAAAATCCCTTACAGCACAATAAGCCTGATATACCCTGCGTTTAATGGTACCAATTTCTAACTGGCGTGAAAAATCTTACCAACTTGAACCGTTAGCGTACCGAGATTACGCTTCTTCGAGTGACGCTCGTGTACCGGAACAGTATTATTTATTAACTCCCGTTTAAAAGGGATGAAAATTTAATACTGGATATTCTGAAAGTTCCAATTTGAGATGGATTCGTGATTTTTATATTGATGTCATAGGGTTTTTAAAAGGTGTCTATTTTTATTAATATTTTACCGTTAATATAGTAGAGTAGGCAATGGGAATCTTATGCTAAGTCAATCTTTTCCTCACAATTTAGCTAATTTTCAAAACATTGTGTATTGAGTGGTGGAACTTAACGCCCCATTTTATCTTATGACCAGAGAAGTAAGATGAAAATAATTAATTCCCCACATTATGTGATATCCATGTCACATGCAGGACAATGATGACGAAGACACTTCGTAATATGTGTTTTTTACATATTATCCAAAAAAATATATTTTTATAAAATGTGCATATTTATCACATATCCAAAGTGTAAAACAAGTTAGCGCTACATTGTCGATCATCAGTATTTTATTAAAATTGCTAACTTCATACGAAACCACAGAAACAGTTGTTTGGAGAAGGAAATTTTAATAGCATCGTTGTCCTGCGGTTACAATTTGTACCGTATTTTCCCGTGACGGAGAATTGTATACATATGTTCTCTTACTCCAAATTTTACTGCCTCCTAATTAAACACTCGAGTGTACTTAAATTTGGAGAGTATGTAGTTAGTGATATATTTCAACAAAATTAAATTCTAGATTTAAAGATTTCTATGTACTTAGAAGCTTGGCACAAACCTGCAACTATAAACGCGGCAGCTGTGGGTTCGATTCCCACTAGGGCTAGGGAAATATTTCATATATTTAATTTTCTCGCCCTGGCAACGTAACAGAAGTATCCTCATGGGATACGGAGTGTCTTAGTGCCTTAATGTTAGGTTCCCAAATTTCCCTTGCCCACCCCCCTATATGCGGTATACAGCGTGAAGCCAAAAAAAATATTCTGCATAATATCGGTCAGTCACTCATTAACGTGTAAGTTTTATATATACTAGAGAGCGAATTTTAACGCGTATAGTTCCCCTTTGTCACAGCAACAGATCTGTCTTTTTATGCAGAAGTCATTTCTGCTTAATATTACGGCAATGTATGTATATTATTTCATCAAAGACATAAATGTAAAATGAGAGCCAAGTTGAACATTATGATATATGCCTTGATTGTTGACTTCAACGACAAAACAAGTGAGATGTAAATGGGTGCTAAGTTCAATGATCAGTCTTGAGTTTTTATTTTTAAATCCATAAAATATTTTAAAATAACTTACATAAAGTCTTTTCCTCTTACAACTTATGTCGCTATATTTATGTGTATGATCTGACTTGGCTTGTTTTTAATTCTTCTCTTATTGCTACCATTCAACTAACTAGCCAGACAAGGTGGAATCGCAATATATAAAAATAATTATTTAATGAGAAAATTAGCTACATAGTGTATCCCACTATGGTCCCCATTTCTGCCAACATTTGGAGGCATTCTTTTGCATTGTTGAATGGCGAAACTCAACGCCGCGCTTTGACTTGATCTAAGCAAAGAAATGAAAGTATAAATTAGAGAAGGGAACGTACCCACAAGCTTTTACAGTCATACACTTGTGACATTGCGCAACAACTTATGAAATTTGATGCATATATATACCTACGTTGCAAGTTTCAATATACGTACTAAATTTGACAAGTTTAGGTGGAATAAATTGTTTTTGAGTTACGGAGGGGTCAAAAGTGATTTCAAATAGTATTGACACTACGTTTGTCTATTTTTATTAATATGGTTAGTTTAATTTTTAAAAATCCACTCTGTACAATTTCTGTAAAAAGAGTTTCTACATAATGTTTACCTCACGTATTAATTGTATCTGGAAGCCTATTCTCCGTTTTGTGTCCCTCTACTAGAACAATTTTACAATTATTATTTATTAAGAATACGAATAAAAATTTGAAAGTACGATATTTGAACTCGCGCCTCTTCCGAGCGCTCTGACCAACAAAGCCATACGTTGTCGTCGAGCTACGTCGATATTCTTATACGCTTGTTACAACTTATTTTTGTTGGTGGCATTTATGTAGGGAGGTTTTTAAAAATTTCCGCTACCCAAAGATAATTGTTTGGAATTATCGTTTTTCGTTGAAATATTTAGATTTTTTTTTTAATGTTTTTAGTGTATTTAGATTTTTTTTTAGTGTTTTTAGATTTTTTTTTTAGTGTTTTTAGATTTTTTTTTAGTTGTTTTTTTATTCAATACTTAGAATAGCGTATAAAATTTTTGATGTAGGTCTATGAGAACGTATGGCTTAGTTGGTCAGAGCGTTTGGACGGTTTCCAAACATTGAATTCAAATTTTTATACGTTTTCTTAGTAAATATTTCCGATTCTAAGTGTGGAAAACGCTAAAAAAATGTTTACAATATTCACAATGATTATTAATGAAAATTAACTTTAAACTCTATCTAATAAAAGAAATCAATTTAGAAACAACTGCATCTATTCTCCAAACTAACAATATATTTCAACATTGCTGACATAGTATTTCTTTGTAAGTCTGATTGATCGTCGTATATACGGAATCAGTTTCCTAAAATATAAATAAAAATCTAGTTAAGTTTATTTATAAGGTAACACATTTCTATGTAATATCGATAGTAAAACGTTTTCTTGAACCCTACTATTTATTGTGTGAGTCGAAATTGTTCGTGGTGTATGTTCAAAGATTTTATTTATTTTAAGCCAGTTACGGCGCAGGGGCACAAACAAACAGCTGTGCACAACAGGTGGAGGGTTTGATTTCCACTCGAGGATATGGTAACGAGGCAAATCGTGACGTTTAGTTCCACCACTCACCACGCAATGAATTCAAAATTCGATAGGGATCAGAAATGTCTTAATAGAAACTGAGTGTATTTGTCTTAATACTAAGTCCGGTTGTTCGTTCTTGTTTGTGGCTCTCTCTGTCAACCGTACTATGTGCAAGATACAGCCTGAAGCTAGAACAATTCTTTACGATTCAGGATGCTGAGGAAGAGTCCAGACCCTTTTACGTTTATCGTTCTTCATTCATATTATTTTTAGTGAATATCAACAACATAGATGCCGCAGCGACACAGCGTCTGTTGTGAAATTGCTGCCTACTGATGAGAATTGAACATTTTTTTTTTCAATCTGAAAAAAATAAGAAAAATAATTTGGTCAGAGACTAGAGAGTCCCCCTGCCTTCCTTGGACGGAGAGCTAAAAAAGTACATTTCTAGCATAATGACAGTTTTGTTCTTTTAATTGATAAAATTAATGACACTCGGTCTACATATTTGTCAAAGAAGCTGTGGCTTCTACAAAACAACAGCAAATAATGAGGCAAGTCACGGCGCAGTGGCACAAACGTGCGACTTTAAACGCGACAGGTTGTGGGTTTGAAACCCACAGATACCTTCAAAATACACCGTCTTAAGTCCGTTCCCGAGAACGGAGTGTCTTAATGTTCCCTCTACTTTAAAAAAAAACTAAGAATTTAGGTATGTATATTAAAATAAAACATATAATAAAATACTAACGATTTTAAAACTCTACACAAAATGTATTTATTTATATTAAAAATCATTTGTACAACAAGTTTCTAAGTAAATTGTCAACATGTGTGGACCGGATGTCAGTCGGCTAACAAGTTGGTCCACGTCCTGTCGCAAATATGGCGGCTAAATTTGCGTATAATTGTTAGAATTTACATGATAAATAGAATACAGAAGTTTGTTGGTTAGTTTAATTTTTAATGGGATTGTAATTTGCGTTTATCTGTAATATTATGTTTTATCATATTTTATTTTTGTAAGTACATGTGACGTTATGAATTCGATTTTCGGTGAAGAAAATGAATTATTTTTATTTTTCTTGTTCTAGTTGCAAGACAAAGCGCGGCGTTTAATTTTGCAATTTAACGTCGAATGTTTTTGGAATCTGGCGTAAGAAACAGGGTGTTATAATATTAGGTTCCTTCTGCTTACCCAGCTAAATACAAGGAGCTGTCAAGGTAAAAAGAAAAAAAAATATTCCACATATATATATATATATATATATAT
>DVQM01000623.1:0-15783 GCA_018231645.1 Heliconius ricini
TTTTTTTGTACAAATCTAAGATCTAGAGATTTAGTTGATAGGATCTTTATCATAAATCATATTAAACAAACCAGCACATTTGATTTATATCACGAAGAGTAAACAAAACAATGAAATATATACAATATAATATACGAGCGTTAGACGGTAACTGTATCAACAGAGACGGAGGTATCACTCCTTGAAATGAGCCGGGCGCCGCATTTAGAGACCGACTGTAAATTTGATGTCCCGTGATTGTTTACGGCAAACAAAAATTAACCTTAACACAAAATGGCGCGGGTCGGTATTCGATCGGTGTTTTGTGAACCATTCTTTCTAGGTAAGATCGGAAATTGTTGATTTCGAGGGGACGCCAAACTTCAAATGTGCACCGTATCGCGCCTGTTTTGGAGTCGCTTAAGCGTTGCCCGCTTTCAGGCGAACGCCACGTACCGTATTCTTGAATACTATTACAATTTGCAGAAGGACTTGCGACCTTATCTCGACGTAGTACGACTCGTTTCCCTCCGCCGACGCGTATTTCCATTTAGCAAGACGTTGTGCGGCTCTCTACATTTTGGCCGGATTAAGGAGCGTTCTTCGTTTGATGAATGTATCAGTCCGCTGAGGTTTTTGCGGTGCGTTTTGCGAAGTGGCCATGACGCGACGAGACGGAGGGCGGAGAGATATGTTTTTTTTCGCTTGTCAAGTCCCAGCGCAAGCATCATTAGAGCCCATCGGGCTGCGTGAGTACGCATCAAATGTGCAATCCGAGTTAAGTGACGGACATCAAAGCGTTTAATTCATCAAGCTCACGCCGTAGTTATTCACGTTTATTACTATAAATTGTGTACGAAACTCGGCACTAAAATAAACTGACATCAATTAGCATACGCGCGGCGTACGGTAAACTGTCGCTGTGAATTAGTCTTGTTAAGTAATTACATAGTTTCACGGAGTAGTTTATGTTGATCTTTTTTTTCAACTGCTATCATTATACGCCACCTACACATAACAAAGTTTCTACTTATTAGTACCTTACCAACATGAGAGATGCAAGCGTTCTCTTTGTTTGGCCTTGTATACATAGAATATTTTTTTTATTGGTCATTAAACGAATTCTATATACAACTAAACGTGTTGACCCAATTATGATGACAAGTGGAGCGGTCGCCGGCGCGGATATAGGCGGGTGATCCCCAGGGATCGGCGAGGGGAAATTTAGGACCGACTGGGGAAACTACGCACACTTTCTACTAGGCTTTACGTTACATTACTGTTTATATTCGTTACTTAATGTAAAATACAGAAATACGATATAAGTATTATTTTTATTAAGAAAATTTGATAAACTTAATAATTAACGTATGAAAATTTAAACGTACCGGGAACCTACTCCTTTTCAAAAAACTGTTTTTCTTTCGTAAGTGTGTAATAAGCCTTTAAAACTAATGAAAGAATCAATCATTATTTTTTACGATATTTATATATAAATCTGATGGAAGGTCAAAATAGTGAACACTTATTTATAGCACATGTTAAATATATCACATAACGACGTTTTAGCGTTGAACTTCATATACCCACACCACATTATCCAAGAACAAGGTTAACTCCCGCTATTAGTATTGCTCTATATAAGACTATTTTAATTGTCGTTTTGAACATTTGGTTTATTAACATTATTAATTTACACTTTTATACAATTAACACTTACCGCCCAATTTTCGAGAAAGTGTGGGTTTAGCGGCGGACTTCTACGCGGCGCTTTGTCTTCTAAGTATCTTATCATCACAGCAAAGAAAAAAAAGTTAATTTCCCCGTTTGGTAATCGAACAGAACCACCATATTAAAAATAATACCCTATAACAGCTAATTAATCAATTATTATTTAATTTTAATTCAATAATAAAACAACATTTCAATTCCCATAAATAAAAATAGTTTCTTGAATTTAATATCCACATTATTAAAAAACGTCTACAATTTTCATTTATGCAGTTCACATTCCCTTACTGTGTCCCGCTAGATCTTTTGTCGGTGGTGCCTTTATTACACCCTTCTGTGGGCAGGTGCAAGTGGCATGTCGGTAACATTTACAATATTTCTCACGGGATTCACTTATATCGTATTTATTAACTATTGTTTAAAATTCAAAAAATATATTTATTGATGTATATAAATGTATGTGATATGATATAAAGTTACTATTTTTATATTAGGTATCTTAAATCTGGAATAGGTAACTATACATTTGTTATTGTCACTATTTTTTCTAATTTAATAATATTATTGGGATTTAAGTTATTCCAGTAACAGCTACGGTAAATAATACAGTTGAAAAATATTAAAAAACCAAGTGTATAAATAGATCACAGTCTATGTTAAGTTGCAAGGCAACTAAATAATATAAAACATAGTACATTGAATCAAGCTCACAACTAACGTGTTATCTTCTGTATTTAAATGATGTGAACTCATATTGCGAAAGACTATGTGTAAATTTGTCAATTCCGATACCATATTTCATACAAGTTACAAGCAGATGCCATAACCGTAAGTGAAATGTCCAGTGTTGCCATAGCAAGTTAATACAGATACTTATTACTGTCAGTAAACATGACTTGTTAACAATCGATTGTATCTAAGTCAAGATGACTTCACACAATGTAAAAAAATATACATATATCTCACTAATTAGAAGAAAAAATTAAAACAATTAAAGGCCAGTCGTGGCACATGAGCACAAAGTGTGACTGTAAACGCGACTGGTTCTGGTGTTGATCCCCGCTAAGTAAAATATTTATTTAAATTTATTTTCGTCACTCAACATGCAATGCCTCCAAAATCCGGAGGAAAGTGGGGAACGGAGTGTCGTAACACTAGATCCCTGCCTACCTTGTTACATATACGGGATACAAAGAGAAGCTGAAAAAAAACTATATTCAGTTTGCAAATACCGTCATGGCAATGACCGCTTACAACATACTCGCTATGTACGCACGTAAACAACACGAAATATAACAACAGAGTAAAGAACAAAGTGATTTGAGTACTATCGAAAATTATTATTTTAGTACTATCGAAAGTTCCTTTTTTTATTCATAACATAAAGATTTTTTAGATTTTTACTTATATCTTGTTTAATATAAAAACGAGAGTAAAGTAAAGGTCGAAGTGGCACATGAGCAGTGTCTGTCTATAAATGTAATAAATTTAAGTTATTTTCATTTCCTTGTTCTAGTAAGAAGACAGCGCGGTGTTAAGTTTCAAAATCATCATCATCATCATCTCGAAACGAGGGTCCAGAGCGTGTTGACACTAGGCTCCCTCTGCTTACCCTGTTATATGTCAGCGTGAAGAAAAATGTTGCAGTTATTCAAGCATTATAAAGAAAAACATATAGATAATATGTACCTAATATATGTTATGTAGCTGATTTAAAATAACATACAAAAATGTCTACAAGTAACACAAAATTATGTTTATATTTAAGTCCCAAACCGTCAATCCCAATGCGAAGCCCACATTAGGTATTCAAAATTCAATAAACACTAGAGGACACAGCATGAGTCCAATTTTTCCATTGTCTTCAAAGAATGTCATGACATGAGTCATCAAGTGTTCTATCAATAAGTGATTGTTCAAATATGCACAAACACATAATGCCTAATTCTAGTGATATGTGTATAAATGTGTTTGTATGAAACAGGCGGACTTATATGGACGCTTTTACTTTTTATGATTATTTTTTTTTATTTTCATACTCTATTACTCTATTTTTGTTGATAAGAAAACAATATTAGTGATATCAATATGGTTAAAAATATGTTAGAAAGTGATGTTTAAGCAAGTTCGTAAAATTACATTTTTTATTAAATTAAATGAATTTTAATACAGCCTTTTTGGACCTTCATGCTATGGATACGTGTGTAGCAAGGAGGTAGGCAACAGGAACCTTAAGGAGTGTTAAAACAGCCTGTTCAAATTTTTGCGGCATTGTGTGTTGAGTGATAGAAATCAACGCCAGGCTTTGCGTAATTACCAGAGAGAGGAAATGATACATTGAAGAATTAATTACCTCGAGTGAGAATCGAACCCACAACAGTCACGTTAACAGTCACATGCTTGTGCCGCTGCGCCTCTATGGCTTCGTACATAGTTTTCTAATTAAATACAGGTAGAATATTGCATTTCATTTAGTTAGTGTTTTAGAGTAAAATTTACTATCGAAATAAAAATCATAATATCGACTCCTACTACAATAATCAGATTAAACCCACATTATGCATAAGTAATGAAAACGTGCACTTTATAATATTGAAAGCTAAAAATGACATATGAGAGCACAATAGATTTTTTTAACTGCAGTCTAAAAATATACAAAGCGCAGCGCATTTTCATTGCACGGCGCGCCGTATGCACTTACGTATGACGTATCGTATCGGATAGGTGGATACGTACAAAGGGGCCGAGACGGTGGCAAAACCTTGTTGCAGCAAACATAAAGCTGGTAATGCTAAAATATATACTTAAAATATATACTTTCGTGGACGGCTGTACGACAGACAAAGACATTTGAAACAGGGCTGCGTTTGAGAACGGGAAATATAAAGTGAAAACGATTGGTAAGAGTATATGTTAGGGAGATTCCGCATACGTTACGAGTCTTGTATAATAGTACTATTTCCATAATATATTACGTTTGTACGTTTGATTAACGAATGTAAATGTTATAGAGCTACGAGTACTTTAAAATAAGGTTATATGCATGTTACATAAGAAATGTGTCTCGATCCAATAAACTCACCAGTTTTAAAGCTCAAACTCTCAAAAGAGCCATATATATATGTGTGTGTGTGTATGTATATATATATATATATATATATACAAAACAATAAAAAATGAACCCTAAAATCTCCACCGCGCAGCCAGACGGAAAAATACGACGTCGTTCGGATACGATTGTTTCTCTATTCGGAACGCGAAATGCAAAGTATGAAATAATTATGGCGGCGAGAACGAAACCCCACCCCCCACGGCTGCAGGAGTGTGCCCTCAAATGTGGCAAAAAGGGACTTGTTGCTTTATCACTGTCATATTTTAGCCGTAAAGGTTCATTTAATAAATGATGTTTACATTTTAGCACATTTACTTCTTGCGTAATTTTTTTCGCATTGATACTTTTTTTTGTTGTGTACACAGACGACCCTGAATACTGAATAATTTAGCGAGACATTTTTAAATCACGCGGAAATTCAGCAAAGTTTGTATAATAATACTTTTCTCTTTTAAATATTATTTCGTCATACAAACGGATATGCTTATTAGGTTTTTAGGTATTTGTTGAATCAATTCAACATTAATAAGTCACTTTTCGTTGTAAAATATATTAACATAATTTCATACGAATAATAACACCAAATAACACATTATAAATGGTTAATTACGTATTGCTTTGCACATTGAGGTTATACTTATGAAGCAGTCCATGAGAGATTAAATCAATTACAAAATACTTAAATTACAACTTCTCATAATAAAAATAACAATAACATGTTGTTCCTCGTTGTTATAATCGATAAAAAATCGCTATATCGATTTTGCTAGACATCCCTAGCGATATCGCCCGAGGGCGCACGTCTCTACTGCGATGACAGACACAGGACGCAATAACAGCAATTCACGTCGCGTTGATGATATTATTTCTTTTATTTTGATAGACTCGTTTCTTTACATCTTCGTATTATTGAATAGGTATTAAGATATTATATTGTGCATATATCACAAATGTATTCAAAATATTACAAACGCTCAAAATGGTATTAATTCAGCTCACACGAGCGCATGCTTAGCATGTATGTAGGTACTGGAATGGTACGCAAATCTACGAGTACCTGTTGCATATTTGGTTTTGATACATATTACATACATATGTTCGCGTTCAGTCTCAAGCAGCTTTCAGTCTATAAATTTGTGAGTAAAAAGTAAACGTTAAAAGCGTTCGAAGCTTCAAAAAGAAGCCTTTTGTGAAGTTAACAATCCGTTCTTCGGTCTCCATTGATTTAAGGACAATGAGTGCTAGATACTGATCGCAATCTCGCTTTGTCCTAGCCCGATGAAACAAACATTTGTATGGCAAATATTTACTATGTGTACTATGCTGTGCCACGAAAATACGGTTGTGGGAATTCAGTAATTGTGAGGTAGAGGGTTTGTTTGTTAATTGTAATATATTTTTACTTTTTATGTCCACAAATGAAGCTAATGCAAATAAACACCAAAATCTGTATAAAAAAAATATTTTTCAAGTGTTTATTATTAAAACATACTATATATATGTTGCATACATTTGTCTAATACGTCGATATCCACAATAAAACAGCACGTTCACAAGTAGTATTTGAGCTTTTCTAACGGGCAATATTTTATCTTACAGTCAGAAAAGTAGCTCGTCTCAAGACGGTTCCGTTTCTATACATAATAAAGTACATGCATTTGCAGTATATAGGTCAACTGCATGTTGGTAGAACGCAAATCGCGAATATATTAGACTTTCTCCCGGCCGTGTTTACAATGTTCGAGAATAATGGCCGCCCGCTGAACATTTCAATGACAGGGTAATGAGGGAATTTTTGATTAACACTCCTCATTAGGGAACGAATTTACAATAAGGAAATGAACGGGAGCAAATGAAAGCCGCACAGACAGCTCCACATATACATATACGTATATCGCCTATAGCATTTGTTTAATGTAGCGTTTTTCAACAATCAAAAAAGTGCAACGAAAATTCAGCCGACAAAAGGTTTTTTGATATTTTTAGAATGAATTACCCGTGCAAATATTTGAACTTTTGTATTCGATCCAAATGCTTTGGCAATTTAATAGTACATGGGTCTGTGTAATTTCACGCTGTATCCCGCATACAGCAGGGTAGGCAGAGAGAACCTCGGTGGACATAGGAAAACCTACTGTGTTAAGTTCCCATCAAAATTACTTTCCGGCTATTTCTTGAGGCATTGTGTGTTGAGTGGCGGAGCTCAACGCTTTGCCTCGTAATCTCGTTATCTAAATAAAATTATAAAATTCGACATTTCCTTGAGTGGGAATGAAACTATGACCTGTCTTGATTATCTTATGCTTATGCCCCTGCGCCTTGAATGGCCCATAATGGTACTATTTTTTTAATTATCTCTCACAGGAGACGGGGTTACATATACTTGTAAATATAATATTGAAATCTCAATATTCTACTGCAGTAAAAATGGACCGGCGTAGCATCAATTTATCTAGAACACCAAAAGCAGCTACGGTAACCACTCGAGGCCTTCACCCACAAATTTAAAAACTTTTTGGCAGATATTAACGAACTACGATCAATCATTCCAGAACTTGTAGTCGCATATTTTTAATTTACTTATCTACATTTTACGAATCCATATTTAAATTCGAGCGCTTTGTATAAATTTAATTGGGATTTGAGTTTTACTTTTTAATCTTTTGAAAATTTTCTTTTGTGATCTAAAGTTCTATTTAAAAAAATAATACTTATTTAATTACTCACTTCAACTTTTTATTGAGCTTAATGTTGTGTTTCTAGCGTTGAAGTCAGAAAGAAAGGGGTGCCAAACGCTACGATTATCATCAACACTGTATTTTCGAAGGTCTCCCCCTACCTGTCTTACCGTTCACTATTTCGTCATAAATCTTAGTTGTCATTCTTTTATTATTTATTCGTTCGACGTGTCCACATCAGCTGTTCTTCTTCAGTCTCTCGTAACATCTTCACTAGTACCTGCCATTTCATGTATCCTTTTATTGCGGATTCGATCAGCTAAGCTGACTCCACATATTCTACGAAAAAATCGCATCCCCACTGCCGTCCCCTTTCTGATATTCTTCTTTTGTACCCACGTTCCGCTGCCGTATAACAACGTCAGTTCCAACACTGCATTGTGTACGGCCAAACTCGCAACTGTGCTAACCATATTACCGGCAGCAATTATACGCCTTTCCACATCTATCTCGTATCTTTCATCTCTTCCCAAATATACCACTTCATTCATTGTTCTAATATATAACATTAACACTAATCTTGCATTCCGCCTTTACTTCATATCTTTCAAACATCAGAACCTTTATCTTACTCGCATTCAGGCTTACACCAAAAGAATAATAAAATGAAATAAGTCATTCGGTTTTTTAAGACGAAATCTAACAAGAATCTATAACTGATAAGAAGGTTGTGTATCTTTATGCCTATATACAATGCACATTAACACAACCCACAATGTAAATAATGTTCTTAAATTAACTTTAATCATACTTTTGACTCACTCACTTTCAAAATCAACACATACATATATTCTCATTAATAGTTACTGGCCTTAGTGTTAGTTTGGTAATAGAATAATTCACAATCATATTACTTACGTGTAATAAAACAACAGAAAAAAGACAAACAAGAAAGAAAAAAACCAACAATAACAAAAAAAAAGTTAAACTTATTTTAAAAAAGTTTTAAACTTCAATTCTCGCACAATCTTCCCACGGAGCGGATTTTTTTGGCCACATAGAAAAAGGTAAAGAAGTAATAAGACTGAATCACGTTGCATACTCTACATATTTGTCCTTATCGGGTTAAAATAAACAGAGGCGAAGATATAAAATCCTACATGGCTGTTAATTAGCGACGGCCGGACGATCAAAGGCCCCCGTGTATTTTGAGTTTAACAAGCTATCAATGCCAAGGTCCGCACACCTTGGTGACGCATTACGCTATTATATAATTATTTTTTTTGTTTAAATGGTTTTATTATATTAATAGTAGTGGTGTGGTAGTGGAGGTCAGTCGTGGTTCAGGTTTCGATTCCTTCTAGAAGAAATTAAATATTTAACTTTTACACTTGCTTGCTCTGATAACAAAACAAAGCGCGGCATTAAGTTCAACACGCAATGCCTTTTTCTTCTTAGACTTCGCCGGAAAGTAAGGAATGAAAGTTTAGAGCACATGTGAATGGAGTGTCTAGGCTGCCAGGCTTCCTACCTCGCGACGTACTTAAAACAGCTTGAAGCTAAAAAATATTAGGAGGAAGTGATTTTGAATGTTCCATATTATCGCCGAAAGATTTTATATAATTTTATAGTCACGTGGAAAATGTCTAGGTACATTTAAAGTAAAGCTAGATACGAAGCAAAACATTAATTCATTTGGGTAGTAATGAAAAGATTTTAATCTTTTGACGTTGTTATTATAATTAATGTGGAATTTTAATATTTTAAAGTTTTTTTTATTTAACTAAGCCTTAATAAATGAAAGGATTTACCTATACTTGTGTAAATGATGTAGACTTTACACTAAAGTCTAGATAACAAAAGTAACTTAAAAAAATCAAGGAATAATAAAATATAAACAACCCCCAATAACTAACTTATTTACTACTAGAACAGAAAGGATAAAGAACTAAAACAGTTCCTCTGTTCGACGAGCTGCAGGATGAGCAATCTATAAATACAAGACCCATTAAAATGAGGCATGCGACAATAGCATAGTGATTGGCTGGAAGTTTCATAATAAATTGTTATCGCGAGTGGCTTCATTGTCCGCCCGTGCTGTTGATAATGTTATTAATAATTTCACGAATAAAATGGGTCGGGTTAATACAAAGCGTGATGCATACAAAACGTGTAAAGTATGCGAGCTAATATTTACGCAATACAATAAAGACACGCATGACATCACGAAATGCCATATAAATGATGCATAGCTATAACTGCATAAACGATTCAGTGAAAGCTCTTCCACATCAATATGGATCAGATAATACAATATATTACATTATTATCCCAATAATGTCACTATCTATATTAAAAGCATTTGCTATCTATTGTTTTAGAAATTTTGTGTTTAAAAAAAATTAAATTTTAATTATAACCAATAAAACATTAATAAATGAGAAGTCATATACATGTAATAGACAATAGGCAAAACACAATATCGGACTTATTACTTTGAAATTGTTTGAACATATAAAACAATTCAAATGCTGAAATATTCACAAAAACAAGAGAGCGAGTATTTACTTGCTTTCTATATAATGTTGATTGCCTTGACGGCGTGACAAGTGCACTATTGATAATAACTCTCTCTACAAACTCAACATTGTTTTCGTTTCGGTCACATTTAACACGCACGCCGATAAGTATAGAGCTGTGTTGGTAAATTGTTATTTCATATGAATCAGGTAAATAAGATGGCTTCTCTTGACTCGTTACAAAATCTCGAAATTATAAACACTAATAATATTATAGAAATTTAAGGCGTAACGTTCAGAGTTCATAGCTCGATTCTTATAAGCCCAGAATACACTTTCTATTTTTGTCTCTCAACTTGGTAACAGTACAGTTCATTATATACAATGTACTTTGATCCTAAAATGTTTGTAATGCCTACGTAAAATGTCTGAGGAATAATATTTTTATATAGCAATAATTATTTCTATAAGAAATCTTCAAGTTAATCACAACAAGTACACGGGTAGTGTACATATTGGAATAAGGTTGTCTTATGGACCGCCTAGGGATCCTAATCCGATTTCATCTACACCTTTACATGGAGTAAAATATGCCGAGCGAAATATTCATTTGAAACGTGAATTGCTTATTCTTCTATCATAAATTACCTGTAGTTGTAAAAGTTTTTAACGATAAAATATTGTACAAAAGAAAATAAATGTCGCGGCGAGTGAAGCAGTAATCTGCTTATTTTACGATACTAAACAAGTGATTAAAAGTAACACTTTATGGACTATAATTTATGTGACATTTAGATAATCTAAGTAATTTAGCAATAAAAATCATCACGAGATTTTGGGAATAAACTTAAAAGAACTAGATTTATATAAATAACTTTACTAAACTAAAAGTGGTCTACACAACTAGAGTTAAGTAAATAATCCATGGCCCAAATAATTGCTCAACACAATTGAACTGGTTGCTTAAGTCATTACCATTGATCACGAATAAACGTAATAGGCAAAAGCAACGAACTAGTTTAAGTACTGCAATTGTGTAAAATGTTTTTAATTACAGAAAATGCGAAATAACATCATATAACATCGTCGTACGCGCAAATCTCTCACGGTCAAAGTTAGATCTGAGTACACGCGAGCACACAAATACACACAAATACACAAATAGATTGTATATTATGGTAATGAGAGATGAAAAAAGCGGGGATCCGACTGGCGAGTCGCCTTGATTGATTAGATGCACCTTTTTGTGCCGGAGGCCTTTTAGAATCTGTTCGAGGATTCCGTGCCATCCTATTGTTTGTCCGTTTTAACGTCGCTGCGGACCACTACAATGGCCTGTCGTTTACTGAAAACTGGAAAGTAATAAATAGCTCGTAATCGTAAACACACGACGGCTCGTCATAAATTCTTGGACAGCTTATAGATAACGTGCGCTCTCTCTTCACCGCACCGTAGCAACAAAGTAATCTAACGTCTTGTTTCATTTCATTTACGCGTTAGATGAAAAGAAACTCGCTCTTGTGTGTAGACTTTACTTGACGTAGATTGCTTTTTACGGGTTTACTTAGCGTTTATTTTGGCTTGAGATTTTTTGCAAAAACCTTTTGAGTTATATTATAATACGTGTAGTCTTATATACTTATTTATTACACAACAAAATATTAGAAACATATAATATCAGTTTTTAAATTATAAGAAGAGATATCGAACAAATTGTAAATCACATTATTGATATACGTATCTACGATAATGAACTAAGTAGAGATGGCAAATTAAACGTAAATTAGAAGAATGGAGTGGTATAAATAAATTAATTTACACGGCCGATGTTTACGTCCGCGGTTCACGGCCGTTATGTAGGCAGTTGCGCAACATATATCTGTCTCGTTCTTTAGCATATATTTTTCTAGTGGATCACACGTCGTTTTCTTTCTCTCGGTGATTTATAATCTAGGAGCTTTTACATTGCTACTTGTAAATGAACCTCGCCTCTGGGTATCAGAATTAAGATGGTACTATAAAATAATTATTGGTTTTGTTCGCTGTTTTATTTAAAGCTATTTAAGATTTAAACAAACGGGCAATGAGTATTTGTGTCTATCTGTGTACAAAAATAGACTACTACACGTGAGCAAGGTGTTTATAAACAAACACAACTTTTAGCAAACCAAATTCATTGAATATTGAAATATAGTTACTTATTCATCTTTGCTTTAGTTAGCAATTTTATAAAAAAAAACAATTTGACATGGCTCATTATCAATTCAAGCGGAAACAGCATAACAGCATTGATCTAATTTATTAATAAATACATTCGCCCATAGGTATTACAGATTTTTGGAGATTCAAGGAAGACAAAAAGATAAATCACTTTTTTTCATATTTTTTGTCGGTATCTCTACTACTCAGTGAGAATAAGCCGACTTAGCCTAGTCCTGATCCAAGTTTATTTCTAAATATACTTATTATATTAAATTGCTACATTTGAGAAAATACAAACGACTGCTATTACATTTTTTTATTAAAAAATGCAACAAATAATAAAACGTATCCAATCCTAACAAACAATAACAAAGACAGAACTTGCTATATATATTGCTAAGTATACTTTACATAGATATTCACCTTCCCTCACATTCAATAGAACAGCGAGTGCCAAGTTAAAAAAAAGCGACATCGCGACGCAATGGTAATTAAAATAGAAATTAGAAAATAACGTACTTTCACGTAATTGATGGTAGTGCGAGTGGATAGGCGAAACTAATTATGCAGAGTGCAACACACTCGGCTATACGTATGCATGTATTATATACATATAAGTATTATATGAGCGCGCGCTCGTCTTCTACGTACTAAACTACCTAACTGGGTAAAGTCGTTAACTTGGCATTTGCAACTCGGGATTTCCTAAAGGAGATTTTGAGAGGCGGGAAACATAAATATTTTATTCTGAAATTGTGTGTATGTTTTAAATACGAAATAAGCCCAATAAGATCAAAAAATTATGTATAATTGAGTTGGTAACTCACCGGCTCGACTCCAGCATCATTTTGTGTGGCCTGTAAAAGAAAAATTTATGTTAGAAACAATAAATATACATGAAAAAAAAAATATTAGCAAAGATGAAAATTATTACATGATATCCCAAAACGGTGAAAATAAGTAAATAGTGAAATATCACTCTGATTTTATTTTCCAACTTAAAATAGAGATAATTTTTTATATAACAAGTATTTCCTCGACTGAGAATAGAATTCATAACCACCACTTGCACCTTTGTCAGACAGCCCCATTTGCGCCACAACGGCATCAAATTTAAGCAACAAAACTAAATAACAAACCACGGAAAAATAACTAAAACTGTCGATAACAATAATTGTAATAAAAATAAATGTCAGTGAAGAGGAAAACCTAACAATGCAAGGCCACTATCAGAGCGGAATGAAATCAGAAATGTAAATCGGATATTAAACAGAAAACTAAATGGAATCGTATCTCGGATAGACACAAAAGCAATCACGATAATCTTGGGCAAGCTATGGATCCACCGCTGGGTATTAATCGATCACCCGAAGGACCTGTAGCGTGTTATTTTGCAGCCTCTGGGGATATTTAAAGCGGACTATGATATCAATACGCAGAAACAATTATCGAACCAAAGCCGTGGCCAGTCAACCGATTACACTTTGAATAATTTTAAAATATTATTTTTAATATTCATTATAAAAATTATGTGTTGGTGGTAAAATCAGGATATACACTTTTATGAATATAAAGTACGTGTAATAAAAAAAATGTATTTAGATCCTGCTAACTTAATCGTAATCAGCCAATATTTTGAATCAATATAAAAATCTATGTTATAAAAAATAATAGCAGGATTAAATAACCGATATACTAAATATTCTAATGTCATTTAATAATAAAAAACATACAATTTCATTATTATATATAATACACTTTTAAATAAATATCAAAATGTGTAAATAATATAAAAAGATATTAAATATCAAAGAATGTCCATAAATAAAAATGTAGTACATAGATATTTTATTATAATATCTTCCTTATCTTATTGCAATTATTGGTCTATAAATTGTTATCACCGTCAAGGTTGCCGAGGTCATCTCAAATTGCCACATTAGTTTCCATGGCCGTTCGTTTATCACTTATCAACACTGTTATCAATTCAAGTTTTTACAATTGGCTGTTGCTTTGATAAAGAATCAATATGGATTTGTTTGAATTCCTCTTATCAGTCAGGTTACGAGAGATATAACCTAGAAACAATTGAGTAATAAGAACTTAGTGTTTATTAGGCACCAGCGAGCGATCATTTTATGCTACAATTATGTTTGTAATATTTGTATTAAGTTGTAGCAAGAGTTGAGATTGGGTCCATAGAGATGCCATTTTCACATGGGCGAATGGTTTTAAATATAAAAACTATTGTGGTGCTCTCCTGGTCAATTTTTTTGTTGTGTTTTAGAATAACTTTGTTTACTCTACCTAGATAATTCTACGTAATTTCAAATGGGCGTATAATAAAAAAAGAGTAATTTATCATCAAGTTCATTTTTAGTCGATCGGCATATTGGAGCAATAGAGATTTTTTTTCTGTTCACTATTGATATATCAATTGTTACTAGATTTTGTTGATGATAATTCGTGTATTTAGTACATACTATGGTACTGTAACATTAAACGACAAATTCCTTCTAATATAAAATCAAATTTCAAATATCATTAGCTGACCGTTTTAGCGTGGTTATAATAATATTGCTAGTTAAAAACAATTTGTTACCTCAGAAAAGCTTATTAATATTAGTTTGACCCAGTAATTTTCCGAATCCGTTGTACAAATATGCAATATACTCTATATGACGTAGTCTAATAAGAACTGCTCAAACGTGAACGAGGTTAAATATTAGGCGTAAAATTAAGATTTGGCTAAAGTTTAGCTAAACGTTAATAACTGCATTTTACTCATTGCCAGATACATATATTATTCAAATTACGTTTGCTGAGCATTGCCTATAATGCAATAAGATTTTCATCAAGGTCTGTTTCTCTCTCTCTCTGTTACCTGGCAGAGAGAGATAGAGAGAAAGACAAAAACATTATTTATCAATGAACATTTTTCAGATGTTTAGTTTTCGCTGTCTTTCATATTACCAGAAACTACTTTAAAGTATTTGAAACGTGCGATTTTCTAAGATATAAGACTTTACTTCTTTCATTGTTTAACCATTTCAGCTATTGTAATATCCATAATGAGTGATTATTGTTATCCTAATCAATTCAAAGCAGGAAACAGATAAGTAAGCAGATAAGAAGTAAACGATGCGCGTTATCTACACGTACATCCCATATTTTGCACGTTACATATATTCATTTTAGTAACATTTATTGCGTTTTAATTTTTTACCTATTTATAAAAATATTTCAGGCTATAATATTCAACAATGGTACCTAAATAGTTCTGAAGTTCACGGTGATATTTAAATTTGAGAGAGTTTTAACAAATTGGTTTAATTTCTTTAGCATCACGTTAAAATCCAAATTTTTGGCCTAAGTTTTGAGATATTTTTGTTTTAAGTGGTGTAAATGAAATCCACGCTTTGTCTTCTGAAGAACAGGGAGACACATAATGAATTGTTCTGATTGTTACTAAATGCACAACGCTTTATTTTTTTTATTATAAAAATAAATCTAATAAGTTAAAATCAATAACATCCATTAAAAATGTATATATATATATATA